>PVLD010003178.1:0-147848 GCA_004027595.1 Dinomys branickii
ATAAAAAAAAAAAAAAAAAAACAAAAAAACAAGCCCATCTTTTACAAAAGTCATATTGCATTTTTCTGTGGGAAGTGACAACATAATATATATTATTAATATATTGATAGCAAAAGATTATTTTAAACCTGTTTTACTATAATTTGTTTAAATATTAGAAAAAATTTAGTATTACTTAGACTGTGAGATAGGTAAGTATTACCTCTTTTTCCTCTAGCCATGGGTGAAGTATAAAATAGAACAATACAAAGTTTAAAAACATGATCTTGTTTGTATCTCTCTCCTCTGTCATGGAACTGTGTCTGCCTGGCCACTGTGGCCTCAGAACCTGACACAGCACTTGACACTTATGCACGGAGTTAATCCTCCTCACATAGTACTGCCTCTACTGGGTAGTATGTATTATCCTGAATTGGTAGCACTAGCAGAATTGGCTTGAGAATGTGCAGTCTAGGCTACCATTCACTGTCAATGTAAGGTGTTAAGATGTCCTATTTAAAAAAACACCACTAGTGATCACATGATGAAGGCTGTAGGCCCCCACCTGCTAAGAGTTCCGGGATTCAAAGTATGAATTATGCATGGATGGTTTTCCTCTTACAGAGTCCTCAAATTCCAGTGGAAGTAACATTCTTCTACAAGAGATTTCTAAACTTCACCATAGGCTTCACATGATCTAGGAAGCCTGGATGGTTTACATAAACATGAGTCTGCAAAGGGCCTTTAAGAACTGGCTGTGGCAGCTTTTGAAATTATTGAGTAGACGAGTAATTGCATCCCTAGGACAGTGTCTTAGAGCAGAGGCAGGATTACTTTGTTGTTTAAATGTGGATAAGCACAAAGAATAAATTCAACTGATTTAATTAATTCATTCCTTTGCCTAAAAACTCATATCCCTCCAATTTGTGTTTAAAAATTAATATTTTGAAATATATTTCACAAAATAATATTTTAAAAACTTATTAAAATGTTTTTATGCTTTTTAAAAGTTATTTCAAGGCATACCTGGAGGTGATATTTATTACCCTCAAAGCAGAAGAGGCATAGAAAATTCACTATCTATCCAACTGGCTGTCCTGGGACCAGAGCTCAGAAATCTATGGCAGGGATGTTCGCAAGATACCTGCTGGGCATCATGGACTGGAAGTTTCTACCTTGGATCCATTGCTAATTGTAAGAAATATTTGACTCCCACTGTTGGTTTAGTTAGTCAAAGGTTGCTAATTGTAAGAAATATTTGACTCCCACTGCTGGTTTAGTTAGTCAAAGGTAATCAGTTCCAACTTGCATGATGACATTGGTTGTGGTTTTCTGGAGCTCCGTGTTGAGGATTTTGAGACTGTGACTGAGCTCTGTCTGCAGGTGCTAGGATGACTGAGCCACACCTGTCAAAGGCTTTCAAGGGAAAGGGCACACCTTTTTGTTTACCCTGTTGTAAATTAAGGTTTCTTCTAATACTAGAAGTCTGTATAAACATGGCAATATATTGATGGTATCAAGAAAAATTATAATAACATATAAGCAATTTGCATATTTACATATTTTAGCATTAAAAAGCTCCTACAAAGATATTCATTAGCTTGTTATTAGACTTTCTCTGGGTGTTAAAACTAAGGGTGTTTATTTTTGCCTTTATTTTCTGTTTTTAAATCAGTGACTATACAATGATTTTGTAATAAGATTATAAAACATTTTTTTAAGTACCTGATTTTAAAACAGGTATCAAGCCAGGTGTGGTGATGCATACCTGTAATCCCAGCACTCAGGAGGCTGAGGCAGGAGAATCACTATGAATTTGAGCCTGACCTGGGGTACATAAGTGAGTTCAAGTACTACATATGAGACCTTTTCTCAAAACAAAAAAGAAACTTATCAAATGCATTTTCAAACTACAGATTGTAAAAAGTACACTTTATCTGCAGTTTTATTTTCCATAGTCTCCATTAATTTTAGTCAATCAAAGTCCAAAACTATGGAATGGGACATTCCAGAAAAAAAATTTATAAGTTTTAAATTATTCTCCCTTGTAACTGGTATGATGAAATCTCTCATCATCTCTACTTTAAGATGTGACTCATCCTTTGTCCAGTGTACGCACCCTGTATAAGCTACCTGTGCATTAGTCATTCAGGAGCTGTCTTCGTTATCAGGCCGGCTGTCCTCGTAGCACAGCACAAGGAGCCCTTATTTTACTTAATAATAACCCCAAACACAGGGGTAGTGATGCTGGCAATGCACCAAAGAGAAGATGCAAGTGCTCCTGCAAGAGCACAGTGAAAGTTCTTGATCTAAAAGGGAAGATGCTGGGCCTGGTGGCAAGTATCTCCAGTCCCAGCCATGAGTGAGACTGAGGCACGATTGCTGGGGTCCAGGAGTTCCAGGCCAGCCTGGCAGCATAGTGAGACCCTATCTATCTCTTAGAAAGAAAGGAAGGAGGGAAAGAAAGAAAAGAAAGAGAGAAAGAGAGAGAGAAAGAAAGGAAAGAAAGGAAAGAAAGGAAGAAAGGAAGAAAGAAAGAAAGAAAGAAAGAAAGAAAGAAAGAAAGAAAGAAAGAAAGAAAGAAAGAAAGAAAGAAAGAAAGAAAGAAAATGGGGAAAATTCTGAGGTTGCTGAGAAACACAGGAAGTAGAAAAAATCTTTTACCAGTGAAGTTGTTAAGGAAAATAAATTTACGCTAGTCTCACTGTCAGGCCGCCCACTGCAAAGGCCACAGTGAGTGAAAAGTGCTCAGCAAAGATAGAAGAGGCATTAATTTGTGGGTAGAAGATATGAATAGAAATGTGTTCTGATTGTTGTAAGTTTGTACTTACTATGAGTTATTATTGGCAGTCTTACTGTGCTAATTTATAAATTAAACTTTATCATAGGCATATATATGTATGAAAAATAGTACTCCTTTATAGATAAGGGGGGATTACCATAAAAACTAACTTCAAAATCAGTTAAATAATGTTAGAGGAACCATTTATTATACATAGCAAAATGAATCTAATACCACCAAATAATATATTATGTATATAATTGATACTAGATTCTCCCAAAACTTTAACTTTTAAAATTTAAAACAATTTTAAAAACAATTACAAGCATCTGATAATCTAACACTATAAAATATTATAAAATGAAAAGTAATCTTTCTCCTCTTCAAGATGAGTCTTCCTCTCAAAGATAACTATAGTCACTTGTTTATTGCGTATGTTACAAAATAGTCAAGTGATATATACATATATTTATTTGTTTGTTACATTATATACTGTTCACCCCATATAGTAGTTTAGTATATAAGCAGTGTTTATTTTTATTTACTTTCATTTGATAATATATATTTGAGATATTTTCTTATCAACTCTGCAGTGTTCATTGATTGTATAGACTAATGTTCCATTTTGTGAATTACAATTTGTGCACGCCTGTAATCCCAGCCCTCAGGAGGCTGAGGCAGGAGGATCACTGGGAGTTTGAAACCAGTATGGGCTACAAAGTGACCTCAAGGCCAGCCTGAACTGCATAGCGAGACCCTGTCTCAAAAAGACGAAAAAAAAAATTCCATACAAGCAAGAATTACAATTTGTTCAGTTAATCTCTGTTCATTGACATGTGTGTTCCAAAATTTTTAGCTATTTTGAACAATGCTGCCTTGAATAGAATTGTATATATATCTTTGGATACTTGTAGTATTCACTCAGGATGAATTTCTAGAAACAGAATTGTTAAGAGACATGTGCATTTTAAATTTTGATAGACATGTTTTTACAATACCTCTCAAAGAAGTTGTATCCATGTTCATCCTCACTGATAACAAAAATGCAGATATTGTTAAATCAGTGTCAACGTGGTGTATTATCAAGCTTGGATTTTATTTTATCTTGCAGTTGAAAATGGTAACTTGTTTGAGCTTTATGTTGCTTTAATTATGAGTAATGTGATACCTGTTTGAATTATCTTGTTCTTGAAGTTGCCTGTTAGTGCCCAGTTCTCATTTTCTGCTGCTTTTTCCTGAGCATTCCAGAAATGGTTAATGAGTTAACAGATTATTATAAGACACTGAAATTCATTTCTTATAAGTTATTTGTCATTGGTATTGTTAAAAAGGTAGAGTTCATTCCACTTAATCCAGTGCACATCGAAGGGAATCTTTCTAAATGCAGGGCTATACAGGGTGGGGGAGGGGACAAAAGCCATAAACTAGATAAAAGGTATCTCAGTTCAGTATTTAATAGAGAAAATATAAATAAAAAGACACACTCTTAAAATATCGTAAGGCTGCAGGAGAGCGTAGAAATGTAAGGGTTTCCTTTAAACAGCAGAGTGAGATAGGGCCTGACAGAGCAAGGGCCAGTGCCACAACTTGAAGGATGGCTAGGTTAGGATTTAGGGTTTGTCTTGGTTACTTTTCTTTCCTTGCTGAGACAAAATACTCAACACCCAAAACGAAGGAAGGAAAGGTTTATTTAGCTTACAGTTTGTGGAGGTTTCAGTCCATACTTGGCTGGGTCTGAGGCAGGGTGGCACATGGCAGAGGGTTGCAGTTCATGGCGGCAGAGCACAGCAAAAACAACCCGCAAAAAGGGAGGAATGGTGGCAAGCAGCCTCCTTCCTTCCCTTACACTGTAAACAGGCTACCCCCATCCAGGGTGCCTGTAGCTCTCACATAGTCTCCATGCCCTCCTCTTCCACAGGCTCGGGATGTATACAAAGTCAGCACCCTGGCTTCCTGCTGAATCACTCAGCCAAACCTCTAGACTCCCCAATGTATCAACCATAACGGGGCTGCAGTAAGGAAGTAACACAGGCAGCGGGACTTACAGTTACAGAGATTTATTGTCTCGCAATTCTGGAGGCTCCGGGTCCACAGCTGAAGTGTGGGCAGGGCCACGGCCCGCTGAGACTGGCTAGGACCCTTCGTCAACACTCCAGAGCTTCTAGAGGTAGCTGTCAATCCTTCCTGCACCTTTGCTGGCTGCTGCTTCGCTCCAGTCCCTGCCTCTCATCGCATAGCGTCTTCACATCATCTTTGCTCTGTGTGTGTGGATGCATTATTATAATGAAAAGTGTCAGAAGTAGGAAAAGTACTGAGATGTCAGTATTAGGTATTATGATTATATATTGTTACTACAATGAAATACTTGAGGCAGGCTAACTGTAAGGAAAGCTTTTCAGTTCACAATTTGAGTGATTCAAAGGCAAGCTGTTAGCATTAGCTCAGTTCTGGTGAGGATTTTGTGGCTGATGGTGTCACAGTGGCAGGGGACACGTGGGAGGAAGATTGCATGGCAAGACAGCAAGCCAGAGAGGGTGGGGTCCCATATCCCTTTCTGTGGCACTCCCCAGTCACCTAACCTCTCCTACTGGGTTCTACTGCCTGTGTTTTGAAAGTCTACCATATCTTGCCACCACACCAAGGACCAAGTCCCCAGCATGTGAGCATGGCAGGACACACAGCTGCCAAACAATGTCCTTGAATAAGGGTAACCTTCAGATGAGATTAGAACCCACCCTAATGATCACATTTTAATTTGACTGTCTGCAAAGACTATTTCCAAGTAAGTACATTCGTAAGTACTAGAGGCTAACATGAACATCCCTCTTGGAGGGACACCGTTTAATCCATAATAATAGGCAACATTTCTGTGGAAGAGAACAGGGGACAGAGGCGTTGGTGGGAGGCAGTTGGTTCCTTTCAGAATAGAAATGGGTAAGCATCCTGGCAGAAGAGACTAGATGAATAAAGATTTGCCATTAGGTTGTATCAGGCATGTCCAAGAAAGAACTACTCTTGGAGTTCTGGGCAAATATATTGCAAATGAGGGTCTATGGGAGAGTGTCTTATGCCTATCTGCTCTCCAGGGAGTGAGCACACATTGAAGCTGTAGTCAGATAAAAGATCTTAATCACCGGTGCCTTGGGGAAGTTACTTTACAGCTCTTTGGAGGATATCTTGGATGAGAAAACTAATGGAAGCTAGGAAAACCAGACAAGAAACCATTGCAGCTGCATCAGAGAAGTTAGGCAGCAAACCTCGACCTTGTAAGCATTCTGGGTAAATGGCATCTCACTCATCCTCAGACCATCTATAAGCTGGATAGGAAATCTCTGCTTGCTTATGATTTGCAAATTCCTATAATTCATCAGAAAACCTGACTGCAATGCATTCTTATATTTTTGCATCTTACTAGGTTGCTTTTTCAGTCACTAGGTTGCATGCTGCCAAAGGTTATGTGTGTTGCTGGCTTTTAAAAGGGACCTATAGGTTGTTTACAGCTCCTTAGAAGGCCTTTCTTTCTGCTTTTCTTCTTAGCATTTTCAGACTGGCTCACCAAAACATGTTGAATCAGAAAATGAAATTTGAAAAGCTTCTTCTCCTTTAAGTTCTTAAGAGCTTTTCTTCACCTTTTGCTCCAAAAAGCATAGAAAAGTGGGTTAATGGCTGAATTAAGCAGTGCCAGCCAGGCAGATATTGTCTGCATCCGCAGAGGAAATGTCCGCCTGCAGCTTACCATTGTGGCTGCCTGCGATGTGCTTACAATTATGTAGGGGACCCAGCAACAAAAGAAAATGAAAGTCCCCAGAAATAGATGAAAGGGGAGCAGGGGCGATGCACATTTCAAAACGTCCTGCTTTCTGCCCTGAGAAGAAGAGTGAGGTTCCTGTTCCATAGCAGCCACACTCTCAGGCTGGGCAGTGTTCCTCTCTGGGCCTGTTTCTCTTGTTGTCCTGGAATACATTTACAATTTTGTTGAACCTTCTTTTCAGAGAAGTCTATACTCTGCCTTTCTCGGCAATTGACTTTCAGTACATGTAGCCAGTGGCTTGATCCTGAGCTCCCTGTGCCACATAAATACCACAATCACCACCACATGGGTAGGCAACAAGAGCAAAACATTCAAAACTCTGTGGGTTAGCCTGAATGCCTACTGTTGCAGGGAGCCAACTGATACTCAAAGACCACCAACTTACAGAGAAGAAACAACTTAAGCTCAAACCCAAATTCCAGTGCTAACAGCTACTTTGAAAGTACCCCATCCTTGCTGTACATGGTAGCAGATGTGCGTTCTGGAGTTATGTAACAGACCACAGGTGCTGAAGGGCAGGAGGCTGAGCACTAACTAATGAAATAATGGCAGGGTGGTCCTGGTAGCAAAGCTGGGGTCAAAACATGAAAAGTAAATTAGAAATACTTGTGCGAAGTTTAGGGACTCTAAATGATAGTACATTTCCTTAATGCAGTGATGTGTATCCATTACTTTCGGAAAGAGTTAGCTATCAGTTTTCAGGACCATTTCGACTTTCCTATGGAAATGGCTTTTATAGACATGACTACTGTTAATTCATCTGTTTAGTCTTAGCAGTCCCTTTTGTTGATTGGCACGAACATATCCCCTGAGCTATTCAATTTTCTTTCAGAATAAACAAATACATGAACACCTTAACAACAAAGCATCAAGACTGGAAAATCTAAACCAGTGATACTTATAAAATCATAAATAATAGCCATGCTGTTGTGAAATTGAGAGCTAATGATTGAGAGCTAATGACTACTTTAAAAGTTTCTTTCTCTTCATATAAAATACCAGGAAAGGAAAGTATTTGAAACTAACTTTTCTTCAAATTATATGTACTGAGGAAATAAAGAAATTTATTCTAGAAATGGATATATATAAAGCAATAAAGTAATATTTGTAGAAAATAATCACTTGGTATTTCACCTCTTCCTTTTTTGTGTCTCCATGTTTTTTAAAATTTTGATCTTTCCTGTTCTAATCTTATGCTGATTTCCCTTTTTATTCCATCTTCCTAAATTTCCTTCCTATCCTTTCTTTTTTCTTCTTACTCTTCCTCTCCTCCTATCACATTTAATAATCATAACTTCATATGCAATATAAGATGTTTCATTAAATATTAAATATATATTAAATTGTCTTTAAATATGTTTATACAAAACTTCCAAAAACCCCACTTGGCAACAATTAAGAAAATAAAATCAAGGAATTGATTGCTGTTTTCTTTCTTATTTTGCATAATGTTGACAGACAAATGACTGTTTCTCTGAGTCAGCTTTCATAAAGTAAGCATGAAGGAAAAATACAATATTACTGTTTGTCTTGATTACTTTTCTCTCGTTGCTGACACAAAATACCCAATACCCAAAGTTAAGGAAGGAAAGGTTTATTTAGCTTACAGTTTGTGGAAGTTTCAGTCCATATTTGAATGGCTCAGAGGGAGAGTGGCACATGGCAGAGTGCAAACGTTTATGGCGGTAGCACACAGCAAAAACAAACACAGCAAAAAGGAGGAATGGTGGCAAGCAGCCTCTTTCTACCTCCCTTACATTGTGAACAGGCTACTCCCACCCAGGGGGCGTGTAGCACTCCCTAATCTCCATGCCCTCCTCTTCCACAGGCTCAGGATGTGTACAAAGTAAGCACCCTGGCTTCCTGCTGAGTCACTCAGCCAAACCTCTAGATTCTCCAAGTTGACACAATGTACCAACCATAACACTGTTTAATCAAAATAAATCATAGTGAGATGTAACAGAAATAACATAGCTTCGGGGGTACTATTTCTTTTACCTCTGTATCATCAAAGGCAACACAGCTGGGAGAGTTTTTGCCCATATAATATCAACCTTAGTTCATAAGAAATATGACATTATTAAATAAAAATGATTGGTGATAGGAAATACAACAATCATGAGAAAATTTCCAAGGAAAAATGGTACCTGAAGATCAAAGCAAAACTTTTGGGATACTAGTATAGCATGGTAACTTCAAAGGTTGTTCTTGGTACAGCTGCAACTCTGCTTTAGGTGTGAAGCTTGCAAGAATGTGAGCATCGTGACAACCCTCCAGATAAACTTCCTGGTTCGACAGAAAGGCCCTGAAATAATTTGAAACCTGAAGCTCAAAAATTCATTTCCAAAGTACTTCTTTCTCAGGAAATATTTTCTCAGGGAAAAGCATGGTTGGACACTAAACATTATTTTTAGGAATTGAATTTTAATACTCATATACTATTTAATAATGCAAATACTCAAATGAATGAAGATTGGCAGACATAGATGGGATTATAATTTGCAAATGAATTAAATACCAAAGGTTACACCAGTAATAATTGATATTCCTTCCTTAAGCCTCTGTGCACACTCACCAGCTCTTCATCTCTCTCATTACTTTTGATCAAAATGTTTCAAAAGGCTGATTCTTTACCATCTTCCCTCGAACTGCTAACTTCCTGATACTTCTTAAATACACTTCATTTCAAGAAAGACATCTTTATACACATAGACTGTGATGCACACGAAGCACTGTTTAGGATTGGTATTTCTGTACAAACACAATATGCTTTTGTACTGAAATGGAATGAAGTTAATACCCCTTTATGCATTCACATCAGTTTCTCTGTTTTCTTCCTTTGTCTCTCTGATGCCATTTTTTGCCTTTACAAACCTCAAAAGTTATTGCCTATTGCTGTGCCCAGCAGGTACCTCCTAAGATTTACAGCCTTCTTTTTCTTCACAACTCCCTTCCCTGCCAAATGTAATTCTGATTTTGCTGTACATTGAGGCTTTCTTCCTTGCTCTCACATTATGATGCAACTCATAAATGTCCAACGGTAATTCATCAATGAAGTAACTTGCCTACATGATAGTTTCTCCATGAGCACCAAGGATACATTCCTGCTACGTGTTTAGGGCCGTTTTGAGGCCTTCTCCTGTACTGAACATCTTTGGAAGACCAGAGTCATGTTCTGCCCACTTGGACACTAGAGAAAGTGAAGCAACACCACCCTATGTGTAGAATTCCAGCCTCCAAAGTTCAGAGCCCTGTTCCACCCTGCTGAGAGAATCCACTACCACGCTTAAAATTCTCCCCTTTGTTGTCAAGTAAATCCAAAATGCCTCACATAGTGTCTTTTTGTGCTAATGTTTAATCCTCACAATATCCAAGACAGGAAAAGTACAGGTGAAATCAGTTTTCTTTTCTAGGGAGCAGGGAGTCATAGAAGGAAGTGGAGCTTGAAGGCACTTTCCAGCACTGTCGCTGTCTGAAATCTGTACTTGTAACGGGGTTTAAAATGTTTCAGAAGGAAAAGCTGCATGTTGGATCTGTAAATGGGGAAAATAATAATACTCACCTCACAACATTATAATGAAGAGTAAGTAAAATAATACCTGCAAAGTACTTAACACAGTCTCTGTGTAAAGCTGTTAGTAGTTAACTATAACTAATGCTATACTGGCTTACTATTTATTTTAAAATTCACATAAAAGTTAGGTGGCATTGTATTTAAAGAAGTAGTAATTTTCACTTAAGATTTTGTTTATTTGTTTTGTGATGTTGGGGATCGAGCTCAGGGCCTCACATACGCTAGGCAAGCAGTCTACCACACTACACATCTAACCCAAGAAGCAATATTTTTTTGAGACAAGGTCTTGCCAGGCAGTTCAGGCTGGCCTTGAACTTATTATGTAGCCCAGACTGACCTCAAACTTGTGGCAATCCTCCTGCCTCAGCCTCCCCAGTGCTGGGATTAAAGGTGTGTGCCACCACATCTGGTAAGAAGTTTTTCAAGGCCATATTTTTTTCTACCCAAATTTGTTACTTAATTGGCTTTCACAAGCAGTATTTGATAAAAAAGGTTGTTGCTGTCAGGAATCTACTCTTCTGTTACTTTATTCTCAGTGATATGCTACCCTAGAGACAAGATGCCAGAAGGGAAAACGAAGTAACAGTAGTAACAATAGCAATATTTTTAATTTTTTCCTTTTATCTCTTAATGTGAAACCATAGCTTGTTCTAGTTTTGTTTTCTAGTAATGGTGAGGAAATTTCAGAAATCAGTGAAGTGTGAAAGAGGGACCTTTGTGACGTTTGTTGCAGTCACGATGCCCTGACAGCTGGCAGCGTCACACTGCTCCTGTGTGATATGGAATGGTTTTCTGCCTGTTAAGTACTGTGGTCTAAATTACGTGAGCCTCATCTTAACATTTTTCTCATTGTTTCTGTGTTCGTTTAAAACGGCAAACCAGAAATAAGCAGTCTGACATATTACTGGTGCGAGTGTAAACTTATGACATATTTGGAGATCAGTTTGAGTGTAGTGAAACTGTGTGTGTACGTGTGTGTGTGTGTGTGTGTGTGTGTGTGTGTGTGTTTCAGTGCTGGGTATCAAATCCAGGGCCTGGTACCTGCTAGGCCACTGCTTTAACACTAAACTATGACACCCTAACCCTAACTTGTATTAAAAACTTAAACGTGCACATCTCTGTACTTGCCCTTTCGCTTCTGGGAACTTCCTCTACAGAACTACAAAGTGCACAAGTGCACCAAGACATGTGTTAGGTGTTCATTACAGCATTGTTTATAATGAATAATACTGTCCTCCATTCAGAAGTCCATCAGTGGGACACTGGTTAAATAAAAGATCATGCACTCAGACAGTAGCATATTATATAGCTATTAAAAAGGGCTAAACTAAATATACATGAAAAAAATGAAAGAATAGACACCCAATCACCGAATAGTTATTTCTCTAGGAGAGGTGTGATGGGGCTCTTATTTTTTCATTGTATAGTTTACCAATAGTTAAATTTTAACATAAGAATAGATTTGTTAGCAGGAACACACAGGTACATGTTTTAAATATATGATAAATACATTTTTAAAACCTCAAAAGCAAGTGTCAGGCAAGCTAGAGTGACTGGTTGAAGTAAAAGAGGAACAACATCCAATGTCCTGCCTTCAAATCTATGGTCTTTTTATCATTATGACACTAACATTCGTTTGTATTTATCTTAGTCCTGGGGTTGAACCCAGGGCCTTGTGGGTATGTGCTACACCACTGAGCTACACCCCAGCCCCTGATACATGTTCTTGAGCAGCCGCATGTGGTATTGACATTTGTGTCTGTGAAAAGGGAGAGGTCATTCTATCTGATAAACTTTTTTTTAAATGTAGAATTCTTAGTGACTCCAGGACTTCCTTCTCTTTTGCCTCTGTATGTACCCGGCTCCGTGTGTGTGTGTGTGTGTGTGTGTGTGTGTGTGTGTGTGTGTGTGCACGCGCGTGCCTGCATGCACACATGCACTGCTGGCACTGAGCTCATAGCTGGGAGCCCACTGGGCTCGACCTTGCTGCTGAGCCCCACCAGCAGCCCTGTCAGAGTCCCTTCCTTAAGCCTTCGTCTCCCTTTCCTCTGTCCTCCCTGCCTTTGATCAGCCCCCAACCAGCGGCCCTGGAGATGAGCAGCTGCCTGTAGTATTGTGATGGAAAGGATTCAGAAGGCGAATCTGGGGTAGAGCGTCGTCATCCATGACACCGTAAGTGTCAGGGTCAATACTGGTAGGTTCCCAGCTTTCTCTCAGAGTGAAGATATCAGCACACAAAGATATTTTTGAAACCTGGCAAAGCAAAGAAGAACCTCAACACCAAGGATTGTACCAGTGACCAATGAGTCTGGGCTCTTTTTGTATTTAAGGTTTTTCTTAGAATATAGCCACAGAGTTTCAGAGAGGACCATAGGTTTACAAAAGTAGGGGAGAATACAATTCAATTATAATCCAAGCACTGCTTTCTTACTTTTCTTTTGAATATATGAGGAAGGAAGGGTGGAGCATCTCACCTTGAGAGTTTATTTCAAAATATCTATCTTTTGGAGGAACTATATTTGACTTCAATTTATCTTCCTTCCTTCCTTCCTTCCTTCCTTCCTTCCTTCCTTCCTTCCTCCCTTCCTTCCTTTTCCTCCTCCCTCCTATCTACCCTCCCTCTGTCCCTCCCTCCCTCCTGCCTTCCCTTGCTTCCTCCTTTTCTTTCCTCCCCTCCCCCCACCCCACCTTTCCTTCCCTCCCTTCCTTTTTTTCAGAGTCTTACTACGTTGCCCAGGCTGGTCTTGAACTCCTAGGCACAAATCATCCACCTGCCTCATTCTCCCAAGTAGGTGGAATCACAGGCATTCATCACAAATGCCTGACTTGAGAGTTCTTAATAGGCTACAAGTCTGAGGACTATCTTGGAAATACAACTTGGATCAATAAAAGAGTAGCCCATAAGATTTCTAAACTTTAAGTTGAACTGTACCAAGACGTAAACATTGGCTACTTTAAAAGTGCTGCTGGAAATGATCAAGGGTGTCCTGAGGCTCAGGGTAAGGGTGTTTGAGGGAAGGGCGAGGTGCGGTGTGTCTGAAGAACTGTTTGATTTGCTTGGCCCCTACACTAATCCCTGACTCAGTTTTTCTCTCTGGAGACTTGAAAACCTTTTATGAATCAAGATATTATTTGATACCTGCTAATGAGAAAATATCAGAAAGTCACATCCTTTGAAATTCACTTCATACGATACTAAACTCTGCCAAATATACTAGGAACTGACTTGAGGATATTCATTGCTTAAAAATCAGTGTAAACTCAGTAGAACCGTAAGAAATTGTAACTCTCTTATGCACTTGCACACACACACACACACACACACACACACCTACAATATTTTTTACTAAAATTGAAATTACAAGATATTTGATATTTATTTGACTTCAGTAAAATGATCTTCACCACTATTTTTACATATCCCCATAACGATGTCATCTTCAAAAAGCTAATTTCACTGATCTCCAGACGAACTGGCATACAAAATATGAAGCACTCAGACCTGAGATATCCTAAGTCATACTAGTTACATTTCCAAGGAATTCATAATCCCAAACCACAAGGTTAATGCACAGTCGAGTCCCTGCATTTTGCTCCCTTTATTCAAAACTCAGTCTCAGAATTTCACTGTGAAATAATTTTTAAACAAACTGAGTCAGTATGAAGCTACTGTTGTTGTAACCCTCCCTTATTATTCCAGAGGCTCCTGGAATTTGACATGTTTGGGGCCAAGAGGAACAAAAATGTTACTGCCTTTCCTTAAGGTTTTAATCAGATAATTAGCCAATTCTCTTTTTTATTGATGTTTTTCTTTCTAAAATTGGCATATACTTCACATTCCATACAATTCACCCCTTTGAAAGTATAGAATTTAGTGAATTTTAGACTGAGTTGCACAACCAGTACCACTAATTCTTAAACATTTTTATCACCCCCAAAGAAATTTCACACCCATTAGCACACCCTTCCTTTCCCCAACACCTCTTTCCACCACCGATCAACTTTCTACCTCTGTAGAATTGCCTGTTCTGCCTGTTTCATGTAAATAGACTCGTATAAAATGTGGCCTTTGGTGGCTGGCTTCTTAGACTAAGTGTAATATTTTCAAGGTTCATCCTTGTTGTAGCACGAATCAGTGTTTCTTTTTTAAAGGCTAAATCATATTTCATTGTATAGATACACTATTTTATTTATCCCCTGAAGGATTTGTGATACCCTTAGCTATTTTAAAAGTGCTGCAGTGAATATTCCTGTACAAGTGTGTGCTGAGTACCTGTTCTCTGTTTTAGGGAGTATATATCTACAAGCGAAGTTGCTGGGTTACATGGTAATTCTGTTTTGGTTTTTCTAAAAACCACTAAAATGTCTCCTACTGGGGCTGCACATTTTATACCCATATCAGAAACGTATGAATGTTTGAAGTTATCTGTGCCCTCAACAACACTTCTTAAGGTCTCTTTTATTACAGGTATGTTAAGTAGTATCTCACTGTGATTTTAATTTTGATTTCTACACTGGCTAATGATGTTGAGTATCTTTTTCGGTGTATGTAGACAATTTGTAAATGTTCTTTGAACAAATGTGCATCCAGATTTTTTGCCAGCTTTTTACTTGTTATTATCTTTTTACTGATTTCTTTTTGTCAATTTTTCAAGATCCAGATCCACCTACTACATTTAAAAATGAAGGATAACTATATCAGATTTTTTTGAAACAAGAATCTCACTCTATAGCCCAGGGTGGCTTCCACCTCCCAAGTGCTGGGATTACAGGCATGCCCAGCTTGTCAGACTTTTAATAAGGAAAAATACCCGAATTTCCTTTTCCTTAATCATAAAGAGTACCTACTAGACTTCTACTTTTTAAAAATATGGAGTAAGAAGACTAAATGGTTAATATTTTATGTGGGTTTAAAAAGCTTCAGATAGCATTATTTTACTTGTAATATGTGAACTATTAATGTCTATAGTAGAGAACTGTTGTAAGAATTAAGCAATATTTATGCCTGGCGTAGGGTAGGCACTGAATAAATATCTGCTGAATGAATCCACAGAGCCATTTGCCTCCTGACTTCCATGATGTGTATGGAGCCGGCTGATTTAAGGAACATGAGCTCTGGAGCCCCACCTGTCCTCTCTGGAAAGGAGACTTGGAATATATGGGGTGTGGGTTTAGAACAGTGACGGGTAAGCTAATATATTGCTGACTTTGTGGAGATGGGTCGCCATAAGTGCGTTTTCTGGATCTATACTCCCAGCGTTGATGATTCAGATCCCCAGTGGAGAGGTGCGCCTCACTGCGGGGGATGCTGTGGAGAAATACAGAAGAGCTGTATCAGGCGGCTCAGGACACTGCAGTGGGTGAAGACAGGAATGCTGCTTAGCTTTTTGTGAAATGGTTGCAGGACAAGTGTTATAATTGATATCTCATGATTGATGTTTTAATTAACAATAGAAATTTCAAGTAAACTTTCATTACCCTGCTTATAATCTAATTTTATCTTCAGAAATATTGCATAAATTGGGAAAATTCATTGCTCATCTTTTAATATTATTTACATCAATACATAATACATGACTAAAATAGTCCTTGCATGTGTAAACATCATATTGTCTCCCTAGTGTAAGAAATGAATGAGTGAATAAGGTCTAAAATATAATAGATATTTTGAAAGGGAAAGTGCTCAAAAGGAAAGAACAACTGGGATGGGGGAAAAGAGAAAAGGAAGGGGATATATACACACAAGACAGCTAAGATAATTGCACTACTAGTTTTTGTTAGTTCATTGAAAGCAACAGTTAGTGCTTATACTGTTTGATCAATTTTGCATGCCTGTATCTGGTCATCTGAGCAACTACTTTGAAGATTACAATATGCAATGTAATAACCATTGTTAATTTCCTGCCATCTTGTTTTAAAATTCTGTATCATTTTGGGGTTTTTTTTCCTCTCTTTAAAATAAACAAGAGGTAACTCTTTTTCACTTTAAAAAGCCCTGCTTACACCTCTTTATAAGCAGGATTTGACTCTGGATCTGAGAAAAAAAGCTAGCTTTGCATCCTTCTATGCAATATAATAATCGCTGATTTCCTATCATCTTATTTTCAAATTCTGTATCATTTTTAATGTTTTCTAAATTTTTTATTCTCTTTAAAATAAAAAAAGCTACTTATCGCAAATAGGAAATTTCATTTTCTGTGATACAAAAATAGCTTGCTAGGGGCATGACAGTTTATAATACCTGGAAAGTGGAACTGACTAACAATTTAAATTAATGCATCAGAAAAAACTGAATGCATGGTCTACCAACCATTAATTTTTTATTCTTAAAATATTAAAAAGAAATATTTTAGTTTTAAAAAGGACTGATAATCAGCGAACTTCATGTTGCACTTTTTAAAAGAAAATATGATTTTTCAAAAAGATGTATTTCACCTTGTTGAACACTCAAAATAATAACGTTTGAAACTAAAGAAAACTTACCTTTTACAAAGCTAGCATACACAGGGAAAGCATTTTGAATATACAAATTCCAAACCTAATCTCACGGTGAATATTTTTCTTAGGGTTCATCAGGCCAAAATGCTCTGGCAAACTTGATGCACTCCTGCAGTTGCTGACTTGTAATACAGCCGCTAGTAATGACTGCAGGCTTAGCATCTGCTAACGCTCTGCTACAGTAAGACAGTTCCCATTTTACTGGTTCTGGAAAGCACACTAAGAAATATCTGATATTCCTTAGCAGTTGCTTCCTGTGGTATGATCACAGGATGATGTACCTTAACCAGTTGTGTGTCTTCACAAACACTTGTCCATAAGTGTTCTTTAAAGGACATTTAAAGAAAAGAAATGGCTGGTTATATATCAGAGATGTTGATAGCTGAGATTTAAGGAAGATGTAGGTAAAGGCTAATGGGAATAGGACATACACTGAGCAGGAGAGACGGTAGGTGTGTAATAGGAAACACCTTTCGAAATGATAAAATTGAAAATATAAAACCAGGTAAATGGCTGTTTTGACTTGCAGTCAAATCCTTGGAAATTGGAGCTACTGAAGATAATTGTGTGCTCTGCACGTGTTCTATTAGTCAGAACTGGCCGAGGGTTTTTGCGTAATAGGCTGCAGGAGCAGGGAAGTGGCAGATGATAGCCGTGGAAACACCATCCCCAGGACAAGGGGTGTTCTGTGAGGGGCAGCCGGATGGCCCGAGTGCACAGGTGGGAGCAGGCTGGGGCTTCAACATGACAGGCCACATCCATGGCTGTCTCTGAAGCGTGTTCTAAGTTGAATTTTGCTTTTATAGTATGTGCTTCACTGGAGAAGTTAAAAATAGATCATAGAAAGAATATTTGCCATTGACATGTTTTGGATGCTATATCAATTAAATGACTCCGCAAATTTAGATATTTAAACTAATTCACCTACTTTATTCTTGTAACTGTTATTTTTAAAAGCTTATTCTGGACTGTATTTCATGAAGTGTATGTTGCTCTGAATCTGTTTGTAAATGAATGCACATACTATTCAAATAGTAATAACGAGGCCATGGTTCACCTTTTTGTAAATAATATTTCCCCCCATACACAAGATTCTTGAAAGTTTTTCCAAAAACATGTTCTTCAAAGTCATAGCATCCAACAAGGATGATTATGCTTATTATACAGAAATGGAAATTGGTGAAACAATTTGTCCAAATGATCTAACAAATTCATGATTGAGCTGTAATTTAACCTGAATTGCTAAGGTCCTATCTTAATGATTTTTGCTGCTGCTTGTTCAAATAAAAGAATATTGATTTTAAGGCAATCACAACTGAGATGTAGTTCATATTCTAATAATTTTCTCAGCAATACTGTTTCATTTCTCACTTGGAAGTAAGAGCATGTATAAATGTGTTGACATTGTATGTTTTGGTAGTATGGTCTCTGTATATTCATAAAATCTAAAAATGATAAGATCGGGGCTTAGTATGCAGTAAAAATAAGAAATTTAAGATATGTCCTTATATAAGATATGTCCTTATGTATTCTACTTTTATTATTCTGCTACTTTTATTTTTTTAAAAAATAGAATGATGAAGAAATCATAGAATCTTAAGCAAGTAAAATACATAATAATATTCACTGACTTCAAAAATTAAAAAAAATACCTTTCAGGTAAACCAAAGCCGGGGGCTTATTTAATTGAATAGATGAGTTTTCAAATACTGAATTTCAAAATCATCATCTTCACCAGTTTCTTTGCTTCAGCTGGAGGTACTATTCCTAGGAATCGATTATTAATAGTAGCTGAATACCCATTATGCCTTTTCCTAAGATGAAAAACAAATATAATAAATTTTGCTAGATAACCTTTTCAGATTTGTGAAAATTACAAAGATCATAGTCTTTCACTTGAGGTTTCATTTTTATAGGCCAAGCAAAAACAGTATTTTTAAAAATTACTAATTGAAATTAAGTTACCTTCTCAGAGAAAACTGAAATTAAGTGCATAAGTAAACCATTTCAAGGAAAGAATATATTAAAAATTCTAGTAGAGCAACTAAATTTACACGGACTTTGATATCAATAGCAAACATATTTAGATTTCAATAATCCACATCATCACATTATTATAAATAATAAGTAATAGCAAAACAAGCATCTTCATTGACTCAACACATTAAAATATACCTTAAAGCTGTGTGGTTCTGTTTATCTAAATGTTCTCATATTTATATTATTCTCTTGTCAATTTTTGAGTAAGAAAATATTTTATATCATATATATTTACATAATCAAAACCTTCAACTGTTGAAAAAACAGTTGAAATATTCACAGATATCTTCTGCCAGTTTATTTTAATCTAAGTTGATTTCTATATGTCTGTTGTTTTCTAATCTCCTATTCCATTTTCTCCATTGTCATGTTTTAGCCTCTGGAACACTTCTTAGGAAAATCTTTGTCCTTATGACTAAGATTATTTTGCTGTTTTTCATTCTCTCTCCCATCAAATAGGCCACCCAACCTATTCTTAGGTGACTATGGCATATCCTTCTTTGTCAAGGCCAATTTACAAAAAAAGTGAGACAGAAACTACGAGACTAAACTCTTGTCAAGTACTAAAGGCTGAAACTATTTTCTAAAGTTTTATACTTTCCTTTGTGAATATGACAAACCTGGTAATTTATGTTGGCTTTTAATTAACTTTTTTAAAGGTATAGCACTATATGTGACTTCTATTTTCTATCTTTAAAACTCTGTGGATAACTTTTTGTTTTGTCTTAGTTTTTCTGAATGTTGTGCAAATCTTTCCAACTGCTCTTATAGCTCTTCATACTTGCTTTTACAAGAATAAACATCCTCCGAACATTTCTTTAAGATTTCATTAATTCTTTGGAGCTTTTTCTTCCATTCTTGTTCTCTTCATCACAAGTTTGACTTCAGAGGTTGCCCTTCTTTGAAATATGCATTTATCTTTTTTCACTTTAACAATTTAACATGGATAAATGAGACATGAAGTCTGTCACTTGTTCTGTGTAATAACTACTAATTTCTTGTTTCCTTTTTGTGCTAGAGGTTGTAGTTGGGAGTTCGTGTATGCTAAGCACATGTGCTACAACGAAACTAGGCCTCCAGCCCTAGCTACTAATTTTTAAAATACAGCCATACTTAGCGAGAGTGAAATGCACAAGAAGTTGCTAATTAAGCTTGTACTTTCTTCCTTTAGAAGTAGACATGAAGGTCATATTCTGAAGTTTATCAGCCAGAGCCGGGCGTGCTGGTGCACGCCTATAATCCCAGCACTCGGGAGGCTGAGGTAGGAGGATCTTTGTGAATTCAAGACCAGCCTGGGCTACAAAGTGAGTTCAAGGCCAGCCTGAACTGCAAAGCAAGACCCTGTCTGAAAAATACAATAAATAAATAAATAAATAAAGCTTACGGGCCAGGGATATAGCTCAGTGGCACAAGTGCCTGCCTCGCAAGCACAAGGTCCTGAATTCGATTCCTAGTACCAAAAAAACCCACAAAAAAAGAAAACACAAAAGATAATATGCATATTCTAAAGTTTACATTTATTCCAAAGGATGGGAGAGAGATCATTATCTTGTGGCAATCTAAAGAAGCTACTCACGATAAACACTAGGACTTGTGGCAGACATGCTGTCCAGTGACCCCAGGGAGCTACAGACCTTTGCATAATCCCTCCTGTGGGACTCGGTGGTCTTTCCGTGGTCCCCGGGAGAAAACGGCCACGGGATTTAGAAAATAAAGAACGAGGTAGCCGGGGTCAGGTGGAGTTACTTCTTGCCTGATGAGCAAGAGGACTGCCCCAAAACAGTAGAGCATTTATTTATAGCCTACAGAGAGGTTGGTTAATTTCTGCCTCGCTGCCCAGCAACCAGGTAACAAAGTTACAATGGCTTGTTTACTCTGAGGAGCTCCTGCCGTTCTCAGGCTGGCTTCATCCTGCATGTGTAACTGTTTTCCAGTTCCAGCCGCTCCCAACATCTCTCTCTTCTCTGCTTTGTAAATGATGGGCAATTAGCTGGAAAGGTTATACTTGAAGAATACAGTCCCAAGTCTTTAACAGTGGTTAGTTATCAGTCAAGCTAGCAACTGTCCAAAGTTGTTGGTGATTTGAATCTTTTACAGCTGACCTGTTACTGTGGCATTGCTTCTTTACATCTTGTGGTTACACTTTTCTGCTGGATGTTCAAGAACAAGTTAAAGTGAGACCTGCATAAATAAAAATTTAACCTTTTGCTATCTATCAAGATCAGTTAAGTCTCCTCAGGAATCGTCTTCGAACCAAGTACAGCATCTCTTGATCCTCTGTCAGTGTCAGCCATCTGGATGAGTCATGGCCATGCTTGACCAGGTTGCTTTCTGTGAAAGCTTGAGAGATTTTTTTCCTCTCCTGGTGACTCTCCTTAGGCACCCTATGTATCGTAGAATCACTTTCTTTTGTGGTCCCATAATCTCCTTGATCAGAAAATCAGGGACTCAGCCGAGTTATACGATGTCACATCAGAGGTTCTCTTATGTACTGAGTCTTCACTGACCTTGGAAGGCATGGCCAAAATATTGGCTGTCGTCTTAGCCCAGTTTATCTAAGTTTTGGTCTACAAACCTCAGTTAAACATCCAGCAGAGAAGATTAATGACATAACATTGTAAGGGAGGCAGTAAGCTTAATACTACACTCTGGTCTGAATAGCAAACACCTTAAAACATAAAAATGGAACCATCATTTTTTAACTACCTTGAATATCCTATTATTTAAATACTCACAGAATGTTAATGAACAAGTCACATATTTTTACATAGAAATTTAGAAATCAAAACCATACATAACATTACTACATGACACTCATAATGACATTTTGTAACATACTTAAATTTTCATTATGACACAACATGACCATTTTAACCAATTATCTAATACATAAGCTTTTATTTAATTTGTTGACCTTTAATGGGATATACGTCACAAGTTTTTGTTAAAGGCGGAGGTCTGAATCTGAAGGAAAGTCTTACCACAATAAACACTCTGTTTTACATTTTGGAAGACCTGTAGATCCAGAATCATGAATACATTAAATACACCATGAGAGTAACACTAATGAATTACCACACACATGTGAAATCTTTGATAAAATTTAGTTTTATACCAAGAGCATCTTTTATGAGAAAACCTTACTGTAATTTTTATTGAAAAACTTTCTTTTGACCAAACGATCCAATTATTGGGTTTTCTCCCAAGAGACTATCGAGATCACTGGGGGCTCCTTATTAATGAACAAAGGTTGGCCACTCCTCTATTCACCAATTGGGAGTCTCATCCAGTAATTTAACTAAGGACTGTAGTTAAATACGTTAATTTTGATATCATTTAAACCAGCTGGTAACTTAGATGAAAGCATGCTTTTACATATATAACCCAATTGTATTATGAACAAATGATAAAAATTGTTGAGCTCAAAATAAAGGGGAGCAGCCGTTCACAGAATGACAAACACGCAAACAAGTACACAGGACAAACGTCTTTACAAAATCAGAGTGCACTCAAATATATTTTTGACCAAATTGAATTATAGTTAACTCTATTACAATTTTAGAAATTTATAATTTAAATAGACTAGTCAGATTTTGTCAATTAGCAGAGACCTTTTGTCAGAAAAATTTGGATCAAATACAATCCTTAATAATGAATTATATTATATATATATATATATATATTCTTTGTATTTTATTGTGTCTTATGAATACTGATAATTTTCAGCTCAAGTATCTTTATATACATTGTCATTTATTTAAATCTTTATTTCCCATTTGGATTACTATTTCCTGGGCCTTCTGGGTCGATTTCTTTGGTTGGTCCCAGTTTGGGTTTAGCCTCATCCTGTCTAGTGGCTGTAAAGTGGTCTCTGAGGCGTCACTCTCACAGGACTGCACATCGGCTCTCTCAAAGGTAGAACCAACTTCTCCACATCTGAGTTCATGATATAGCCAGACAGCACACTCTGATACCCAAACAGGTCGCTCGGCATCCTCTGGGAAACCACAAGCACACCCTGTACCCCAGGTAAGTAGTGGACTGGGCCCCTTTTATTGTCTAGTATGGGGCTCTCTCCAAAGGACCCTTCCTAACCCTTTTTCTAACCTGATAGAATTGTCTTTCTTCTGCTGTACCTTCCATCTTTTGTAAAATTTTAAAAATTTAATTAGTATATGTTGACAAGTGAAGTGGAAGGGATTGACTCCCCCTTTTTTGTAATTTGAATCTTGATCATAAAGTGAGAAACCTGTACCCAATATTTTGGAAGAGGAAGCCATCATATAACCTCCCTTAACCTAAGATGACCCATCTGTGAAAACAGAAGCAATTTGAAATGTCTGAAGAATAATGACAATTAATAACACCAGAAAAATTAGTCCAAAATCTGGATGGAGCCAATTTATATTACCAAACAGTCTGAAAATCATTTTGGATTGATAAACAGTTTGGGTAAGTTGTCTGTTGGAGTAGGTGACCCAAATATGAAGAAATTATCATAGGTTGTTATTTATGAATTTTTCAATTTTTGCCAAATGAAGAATGACTAATTGAGTGATACGTGAGTCTAGGGTGATCTTGAACAGCGTTTTGAGTAGATTTCCTGTATAATTAGCATCGATGACACCGGGCAAAACCTGAAGACGTTTTAAAATAAGCCTGGTGCGGCCTAGCAGGAGTCCCACTGTATCCTGAGGCAAGGTCCATAGACTCCAGTAGGAATAATTTGGGGTCCCATTTCAGGAGTTAATATGAATCTGGAGGAGGGACCGAGGTCCAAACCTCCCTCCACTCCATCGCCTCAGGGAAGGATGAGCTCCTAGCGGGGACTGCACTGGCTTAGCACCGGGAATGGGCTGTCCACTACATTCTTTTCCTCTCCCTAAACAAATGCCGGCAGGTGGACTGCACAGCTGAGGCACACAAGATTTTCTTGGCTGGCCAGTTGTAGCTCTAACCCTGGGCTTTTACTCTGGCCACTGGATGTCCAATTTTTTTTCCGAATTCCGAGTGCAGGCACTGTTTGAGCTGGATGAATTTCCGGTGCCAAACTCGGGCACAGCCTTGCCTGGGCTGGTGGCCCTGGTGGCGGGGAGAGCCAGGGCGCGCCACCATCATGTCCTGCCCATTGGGCTCCTGGCGCACATGTTGGTAGCTGGCTTTGCGTGCCAGTGGCTGCACCTGAACGGCTGCTGGGACACACAGGCAGCTGGGAAGTCCCAGCTGGGTCTGCCTAGAACCTGGGCCTGGGGCTCTCCCTGAAGCCGCTTTGTGCCCCTCCCCCTGATGGTGCTGCAGGGGACTTAACTTTAAAGTGCAGTTCCCAGCTGAATCCTTTGTGGTTTTAAAACGCCTTTTATCCACAATCCAGAAAAAAGACAGAAACCATGAAAACAGCAAACATTTGTATATATATCTATGAACATCTGTGGTTTTTGAAACTTTCATTTTTACCTACTAGCAAGTTAACATACTTTTCTCCTTTTTGTCTTCTCTTAAGCCTATTTTCTGTAACTATATTGTTTAAGGTCAGTAGACCTCCATGTCCTGCTCTTTACACCTGATGATTGTCAATGTAACACTCCAGGGCTAACTATTGACCTACCAATCACTCCCCACACCCTGTTGTAAGTGTCCCCCCACCAACCCCTCTCCTTCCCAGGGTGCCAACTGTGGGACTCGGTGTTCTCTCGTGGTCCGTGGGAGAAAACAGCCAGAGTTAGAAAATAAAGACAAGAGATAGCCGGGGTCAGGGGGAGTTGCCTCTTGCCTGATGAGCAAGAGGACTGCCCAAAAACAGTAGAGTGTTTATTTATAGCCTCCAGAGAGGTTGGTTAATTTCTGCCTAGCTGCCCAGCAACCAAGTAACAACGTTACAAGGGCTTGTTTACTCCAAGGAGTTCCTGTGTTCTCAGGCTGGCTTCATCCTGCATGTGTAACTATTTTCCAGCTTCAGTCGCTCCCAGCACCTTGAGCACACATAGGAATCTAGGACTTGCTCCTAACCAAGAGAATGTGGATGTCATCTTTAGCTAAGAGATGAGATGCCACTCTGTGTGTTGTATCACGCCAGTGACAGAGACTCTCCTGCTGATTTTGAGAAAGTCAAGTGGCCATGTGATGAGAACGTATGCAAGGGGGCCATAACAAGCACTGGTGTGTGGCCCCTCTCTGCCAGTCATAAGAAGCCCAGGCCTCAGTCATACAGCCTAAGGAAAGGGAATTTTTGCCATCAACCCTTTGGAACTGGAATTTTCCCCAGTTGACTCCTCAGATGAGAACACAGCCTGGCTGCTGCCAACGTTGCAGCCTGAGAACCTGATCCCAGGACACAGAAAAAGCCGTCCAGTGTCCCTGACCATGGAACCTGGGAGATTCTGAGTTTCACTGTTACAAGTCACTAAGTTTGTGGTAAATCGTTATAGCACTAGAGTAACTAATGCAAGAATTGTCAGTTGTCACCTTTCCCCAATGAATGTTCAAAGTGTTGAAGTTTTCTCTCCTGATGTCTTTACCTGTGTTTTAATCTTTGAGTTTTTAAATATACTTTACTTTCTTGAGCCTCTTATTAACTTTTTAAAAAAATGTATGGCACCTCTTAAATTTTGTACTTGGGCCAGGTTCAAAAGGTTTTGCCTAATACAGACTATTAATGCGTTGTTATACCTTCAAAAAATTATAAATCACATAACTATCTTTTCAAAAGCTAGAATTACAAATTTAATGAACAGTTTCAGCTCTGTTCATGTATTACAACCCTCATAACTGTTTTGTTGCAAGACATACTATACAGTTCAGGCCATTTTCCATATTCCTAATTTGTACTTTTCATTAGGAACGTAACATTAAGTAGAGATAATAAAAGTTTAATAAGGAAGCAAGATTAAAATCAGTTGTGTCTGCTTTTTTTGGTACTAGGAATTGAACTGAGGACCTTGTGCTTGCCAGGCAGGCACTGTACTGCTGGTCCTAGTGTTTGCTTTATAAGGCTGTATTTATTCTTCTTGTGAGATACCAAAAATACCATATTTCATTTATATACCATTTTTATTTGTTTCTATAAATACTCATTCTTTGAAACAAATATAACTGCATCATAACAGGATGGACTTATCAATAACTATTTGTTAGGAAACATAGAAATATACTGAAAATATTAATCTAGGCTTGGTGATGCATGCCTGTAATTCTAGCACTGAGGCAGGAGAATCACTGAGAATTTGAGGCCAGCCTGGGCTGCATAGTGAGTTCAAGGCCAGCCTGAACTATACAGCGAGGCCCTGTCTCAAAAAAAATCTTGAAAATAATATATGCTGTCATGAAAATGAGTTACCATCAGTCTGTGTGACTTAAAATGAGAACCTGTGTTGTTTTTGTGCTTCTTTATTTAGCTTTTTCCTTTGCTCTCTGCCAAAGTTAAGTCTTACTTATTTATGTGATGTTCTTAGTGGAACAGTGGAATCAGTTACTTCCAATTATTGGTTTTATAAACTCTTAGAACATCTGTGTCAAGCCTACTGGCCCACCTGTCTGGCCAGCCAAGTTGTAAAAATGGATAATCCATCAGTGCTACAACTCCTATTGTTGAAGATTGCGCATTCTGTCTCTGTATGTTTAGTCGTTTAGTCATACTCAGAAATCAGATTGTCGGCTACTCTATTCCTGCATTCCTCTTCTGTGGGAATTATCCTGTTGTGACTTTCCATAGGTGGCCTTGTATCTTCCAGAGACTTTGTTTTGCCCTCTGTCCCTGCTGCCCTTGCTTGTCTTCTGATCCATGGCTGCCGTGGTCCATACTGAGGAAATACGTGTTTGACTGTGATTAAACAATAAGTGTCATTTTACCTGCTTTATTTTAAAATATTGTGCTCTGTCAATGAATTACCAAAGCATATATGGATTATGACCTACTGTGAAATAGCTGTATTGTTGACTCTGTTCGCTGTATTTTTTTAAGTGTGAGAACAGGCTCTAAGGATGGATTGTAAGAGACAGTAATAGTTGTAAGAGTAGCTGTCACAGTATTATAAACTTCTTTAATGTCTTTATATGCCACAGTCACAGATGATATTTGAACTTAATCCAGTGTCATTTCCATCTTGTTCAACCGAGAAAATGGTTCTTGTGGGAATTCTTTTTACTGCTCCCACCTGCCACGGGGTATTAGCAGATTAGAGCAAATCTTAGGAGTTGCCTTGTGCCACCGAAGTGAACAATGGTATGTTTCTTTGCCTTTCTACCCTCAAGGACATTTGAAGGTTGGCTTTTGAAAAGAGTGCTTTAGGAACATAAAACTCATCATGTACTTGTAGGAAAGGAGATAGATACTTGGACAAAATGAGGGTCTTACAATAACGTAACTACAAATAGAAAAGAAAGCCTAAACAAGAAACCAGTTCTCTTCATGTCTATTTTTTTAGTATGCCCAGGGCTTTATGTACCCCATACATCTCCTGTCCATGCAAATCCTGTCTTAGACATGCTCAGATCCCACTGGAGTTGTAAACAGCGACCTGATGCTACAACGAACACACGAGAAAATTCCAAAGGGGTTGTGCTAAGAGATGTGTTTTTTTTTCCCCAACTTGGGATCACATGTACAACTGAAATACATAGATACTTTGATGCTACTCCTACAATGATTAGTAACCACGTAACAGTGATCACATCATTTTAATGAGTGGTGTTCCTGACATTTTGCATGTCCCCACTGCATGACAGAGCTCTGCAGAAATCATGTAGTCTGTTAGTTTTTTTTTCCTATAAGGTCAAAAGAACTGTGGTCGGCTTGTTCTTGATTGGATATTTTATACATGTTTAAGAAATACTCATTTAAGAAACGAATCTATGGCAGATAGTTCTTTTTCTTTATTTTTTCAGATAGTTCTTAAGAGTAATAAATATTTTATTATCCTTGATAGCCATAATATCAATGAAAGGAAATACTTTTTCTTTTTACCTCTTGAAGAAAAAGTAAGGTATTTAAAAAGCCAGTATGCCATGACAACTAACAGAAGACAAGAAAATGACCTAAGAGAATTATATTAAAATAAAAATAATTAATTGAAATTGATTTGTTTGTGTGCCCAAGTGTTGGGTGAAGGACACGGGTGCTAATGTTCAGGGCATGTTGCTATTCCATTCTCTTCCAGAAAAGAGAAACCACACCGAGGCTGGGTCATTGAAGGAGAAATTATTTTTAACAGTTGTGTCAAGTCTCACTGTATAGTTCATTTTTTTAAAAAAGAAAAGTTCAAGATTAAAATCAATAATTAAGCAATAAAAATCACTGTATGAATAAGCATCAGACATGCAGAATCGGGACTTCAGCGGGCAAAGCACTCTCCTCCTATCTTCTTGCTATAGAGACTTTTCCTGAAGTGTGTAGGAGGAAAGGTGGCCACGCTTCGGCTGGCCGCAGGGCAGCAGCTCCTCCACTGGGCAGGAATAATGTCTGGAGTGAGCCTGCATTGGTTTGCCATCCCCCGTGGTGACTGCCAGTCGTGTGCTTGCTTGTCTATTCTTTGTGTACTGTTTGACTCAGCTTGAGCCAAAAGAATCAGCAGCTAAAGCCACAGCCTACCTTTCCGCAGAGAGGATGGTGTTTGATGTTTCTGGATGTTTTTGCAACATGCAACCCCTGCCCTGAGCTCCTGCTGCCTCACAAGCACTTCTCACATGAAAGTACAAGACTCTAAAATAATACCTTCCATACACTATACTTCGGTAGAGGAGGTAAGCTGCCAGTGTTTTCTATCAGCTGGGTGCCCCTCTAGTGTTTGATATGGCAGAAAAGCACTGTAGGGTAATAAGGGAGATGGAGGTTTTTCTAAGGTGACAGATCAGGGTTCCTGAGTGTATCCTCCCCTGGGCTTCCTACCCTTCTGCCCTGTGTGCCAGCTCTTTGTACAGAATCCAAGCTTCCTCTTCTTGTTTTAGTACAGCTGAGCTGTTCCTTTTTACCTGCCTGGCTTTTCATGTATGTGTGGTTTCTTTATCACAACAAACATTTCAACTACTTTGTTATAGTTCGTCAGCAGGAATGCATCGGTAAAGGCTTTTAACAGCGTCCGTTCCATTTTGGTTTTTATTCTTGCCTGAAATATTTTTTGCTTATGAACATTTTCTGACCTACGTGTTTTAGAAAACTAGCAGAAATATTTAGGCTACACACAAAACTATAACTTTGCAAACTGCATGAGGCTGAAGATAATCTTTTAAAAGCTTCAAAAATTTTAGTTTGGTATGTTTAAAATTTATAAATAGTTAAAATGTATATATGCCTATATTAGGGATATCCAATTTAAAAGCCATCTGGACACCAAGTACAATTTTTACAAATTTAGTCATCCAAAGAATTTATGGTGTCTATAAAAGTGTGTCACATTTTTAACAGATAATGCTTTGCACCTAATAAAATATAAAGGTGCATGAATTATTTAGATGAAAGAATTTCCTGAATTGCCATATTATAGATAAAATGATCATTCTTAAAGCAATATAAACAGCAAAGGCACAAAGCCCAGTAATGTTTACATGTGAAATAATTGAAGAGATTTTGATTTTATTTTTAGCCAGTATGTGATCTGAAGTAAGCAGCACATAGGATTGACTATAGAAAAAACACCTAAAGGCTGTCACTTGAAGAGGAGCAAGTCTTGTGTGCTGTGATGAGCAGGACGTCCTCAGGGAAGGGGGTCATTCTCCCAAGGGGTAGTCTGGGTTTTGCATCTTACTTGAAGCACTTACTTTCTATGACCCAGGCCCCTTCCTTCTTGGCCACTACTGTTCTCTCTCTTTTTATTCCTCTTTACATTCTTTGCCAATTTGCAGCAAAAGTAAGGCCGGGGTGGTTCGCTCTGACATGTCTTGCTCTAGTCTCAGGAATCCTTAGATTTACAGATGGAAGAAGATAGCTCAGGGATTGCTGAATTCAGCCAACCCTCCCTCTTACAGTAAATAACCAAGAGTTTCTCTGCTCGCCTAGTGACAAAAAGAAAATAAGCTATCGGTATTTTTTTCTTTTACTTTTTTTCTAGTTGTGAGGCCAGTTTAACTGGGTGTGAGGTATAAAGATTTTTTAATACTTTTCTCCTCTCCTTCAAAGACACAAATAACATGAGTATAAGACCTTTGATTTTGCCCTGCAGGTCCTTAAAACTGTTCTATTTTTTCATTCTTCAATGTTCATAATTTATATTAATCTGCCTTCATGTTTATTGACTCTTTCCTCTGTTATCTTAGTGCTGCTAACAGCTCATCCAGTGAGCTTTTTATTTTAGTTCTTATACTTTTAGTTCTAAAATGTTCATTTGGCTTTAAAAAATACATTCAATTTCTCTGCAGAGAACAGAGATCTCTCTATTTTTATGTTATGGAAATTGGTTTTAAAAGCTTCTTTAAAGTTTTGGTGTTATAATTCCAATGTCTGCTTAATCTTGTGGTTGGCATTACTTGATTCTTTTGATAATGGGTCAGACTTTCATGGCTCCTCATGTGTCAAGTAAGTTTGGACTTCCTCCTAAATGTTTAAAATACGGCTTAACTATAACATGACACTTTGAGTCTCTGAGCGCTGTGGAAACCCTCTAGAGAATGCATGGATTTAGGCCACAATTTCTGTCTTGCCCTCTGTGGACAGAGGTTCCAATGTGAGCTCAGTTCTGAGTCTTCACTGTCCCCTTCATCTGGTTTCCTTTATGGTGTATTTCTTCACATATAACTTGGACATGATCCTGGAATTTGTGTCAGTTGATGCACAGGCTAAGGTCCACTCTCAAAATCTCTTCTCTGAGATTCCCTTTGAATTCTCTTTTCCAGACCACTATGGCCAGAAAAATGGGATTTCTTAAGAGTTTTAGCCTTAAGTGCTAAAAATGTTCCCAGTTCCATATACCTGGGCCCATACACAGTGTCCGCAGTGAGAATAAGGGCTGGGTGTGGCTCAGTGGGACTGTGTGTGCTTGGGCTGTGCAGACCCTGGGTTCAAGCCCCAGCACTGAGAAAACAAATGAGAGAAAAAATACTGGGGATCCCGCCACACTTCTCCCATGGGAGCCCCTTTCCCTGCAGTGATAATGCTCAGATCAAGGTTGGGAGGGAAGACAAGACAAAGGGAAAACAGACCTCTCCCGCACCCACAGCTTGCGGTGACTTCTCATTCCAGTCTGGCCAGAAAAATTTGTGTCTACATCTGCTGAGCTGTTTTGGGATTTGTTCCACTGTGCAATAGAACCTGGAAGGTAATGAAGCAAAACAGCCAGAATTTAAAGACTGACCAATATAACACCCACAAGATTACTACCACCATTGTAATTTTACTTCAAGTTTTGAGCTTCCTCTTGAGGCTGCCTATTTAATTTCCTTTTCCGAATTTCTAGGCAGTTGGTTCTTGTATTCTGTCTGGAGGTTTTATTTGTGTTTAGCAGGAGAGATACAGTTAAATATGCAATGCAGTGATGGCAAACTGCATTTTAGAGCCTTCGGTGATAACGGACAGTGAGCAAGCTGTGGCATGCATGCCGTAGTTTCACCACCACTGATGCGGTGTGATTTACCTGCATGTAAGGATATATGTGACTATATATAATTCTTTTTTTAAAAAAAAAGACTATACCACCATGAGGTTTATGGACTGACGGGGTTATTTTTTTCCTCTCCTTTTTATTTTTTAGTGTTTTGTAACAATTTCCTTCACTCTTCATATATAGTATTGTTTCTCCCTAACCTTTGACCAGCCCAGTCTTTCTGAAAGAGAACGTAGTTTATAAGCATTAGAAACCAATAAGCCCTGTAAGAGACGTAAGACGCTGAAATCACCAGCTCAGTAGCTTACACAATACGGTAGTGTGTTTTCTCACATAATAACCCTCTGGGGGGTGTTGTAGGCTTGGTTGACCTCATAGCATCATTTGTCATCCTTATGTTTGCTTTTGGCCTCAGACTGCTTCTCCTCAAGCTGTCACCGCTCCAGAAAGACTTCTAGGTACGGCAGCATCTAGAGGCTGAGACATTGGCGAAAATAATTCGTGTACTGTAAGCGGCTGTTAGTGATGTTGCGATGATCTCTTTGTATTACTTAGTATTGGGTTTGATTATAAATGACAGAAAGCCTAAAACAATGTGGCTTACATGTGGCTCCTTCTGAAGTTGGCCATGCACGGTCTCCTTTCCCAAGGTCCTCCCTGGTCCTGGGTGGTGGTTGTACCTCCAGCCGTCATGTGCATACTCCACATAGCAGCAGACTGAAGGCAGGAAGGAGGTGTTTATCACCGATGCCCTTACTGCAGCCCTTCCTCTCCACGGCTGCCAACCTCAGTAGTGGGCTTATTGTGTATGCATGCGGCAGGGTGAGCAAAAGGAGAGTAGCCGAGAGCTCCCCACAAACCCAGTTACTGCCAGCGGTTCCCTCAGTGTAAATTCTCTCCTGTTTCCTTTGATTTAAGTTGTATACATTGAAGTCATTTGTTTTCAGAAATGTGAGTTTGATAAATTACTCAGGAAAAATATGGTTCGTATATTTGATTAGGGACTGTAGTTGATTAGGAAAAATCTTAAAGAGCATAAAAATAGAAGACAATTAGTATTTACAATTTATGGTGTCTTTATTAGAAACATATATGCTTTTTTGCCATGTAGAAATGGTTTTTTTTTTCTTTGAGAAAGAAAACTAGCACGTAAAAAGATAGAAAAATGGATGCAGGAAAATAGTGACGAACGACAGTAGGTGAAAGAGAAACAGCACCGGGCACATGTGTGAGAGCCGGGGAAGGAGCTGTGGGCTTTGTCACTATTATGTTGCTATGGTAATGGAGCAGACCGAGGCAGATTGTGCTCCAGGAGTTTGCATCAAATGAAGGACCAACTGTGTGCAAGCAGAATGACAAATTAAGTCTCTAGTAAACTGAAGGGACAGTAAATTGTACTTTGTCTAAAAAAATCAGCATTGTCATTATAGACTACGCACATGTCATTGAAATAGTATAAGGAAGATCTCACCTCTCATACAATAATTCTGTTTTTTTTGTGAACTAACAAAGAATGAAAACTTCACAAAGTATATATTCGCTGTAGAAAAGACATTAAATACATAAAAGAACAAAGCAGATGCTAGAAGACATACCTGGTCCTGTGAACATTTTTATGTGCAGCCTTTCAGTCTTTACATTTATGTATTTTTATAATTTACTATTTTATATAACTTTACTAATTGTACTTCATTATTGTATGTTGGATGTTTAGGTTGATTCTGGCTCTGCACTGTTGCATATAAGATTTCAAGGATAAAATTTTACCTACTTTTTCTTGCACTTCTATGAAGTTCTGAAAGCTATTTTTGATACATTGTAGCCACCAATAAATAAGAATTATCTTCATCACTAACAACCACAGGATGCACAGCCTGGTTGATAGTATTTGTTAACTTACCCACTGAGGTTGCTACTCAAAAATTAGAGAAGGTGCTATGTGGGGGTTACATTCAAGTATAAGGCTGAGGGGGGAAAGAGAGCAAGCCTTTTGCCAGAGGGTCTCACAAGGAGGCATTTACTTTTGTATGGCTTTTATAGAAAAACTTTCGGGTTTGTGGAATATGCATCCACTGATTTAGGATTTGGAGATGCTCTTCCTGTTGCTAAACCCAATAAAGATGGCTGAACTAAGCCTATTTATTAATTGGCAATAAGAAATATAACTTCTAGAAAGATGGTGCATTTCCATCTGTGCAGCTACTACATCATGTTCTTGTAGTCAAACAACTCCCAAAAGTGAAAATAAGGTTACCAAGGATCATCAGTGGTAAAGCACTTGCCTAGTGTGGATAAGACTTTGGGTTTGATCTCCAGCACTGCCCCTGACCCAAATGTCTGTGGTTTTGTCCTATAGAGAAGTCAGCCTAGTTCTAGTTTTGGTACCATTAATTAACTATATAAATTTTCCCTTTCTAAACACACTTTTCAGATCACCTGGATGGAAATTTGAGGGCTTCCTGGTTGTGAAGGTTTAAGTCCTATTTATTCACAGCTTCCTGGCTTACTTCCTCAGATGGCTGTTTGTGTGCATTATACATAGGCATTGCTAAATATCTCTCGGGGTAGCCAGGTAACCTGACTTCTCTTTACCCCTGATGGGGGAGGCATTTTGGTAGAGAGAATAACGATTTTCAGTCTATTTTAAAAAATCTTATAGAACAAAATATTAGAGGCTACAAACAACTTGAAAGTATCATTTGCTTAACAAATATTTTTGAGTACTTACTGAAAAAATAAATAGAGTAACTCATCAAATCTAGGATCTATGTGATTTCTTTAATGTTGCAGAGAAGTTGCCATTGTAAAGTTAGAGAGCTCTTCACTGGCATCTTCTGAGTTTCCTTTGGGGAGAGGATTTGGCTCATAAACTCAGTTTTGAGCAACTTTAAAACACACTTGATTTGAGACTATATAGAGGTATTTATGCAGATGGCAGCTGAGCATGAATTGAACAAGGGTTTCAAAGGAGGCCAAGTTGGGGAGCGTGAATATTCAGCCCTGAGTCTGGGAGACCTTTCAGGATAGTCATGGCCTACCCGCAACCTGGTCAGTGCCTTCTGTGAGTTTCTTGTGATCCTCCCCACAATCAGCCCAAATATCATTATCCACAGGGTTCATACTGGACCAGGAAGAAAAGCAGGAGGAAGCATGTACATTGGGAAAATAGGCAAGGGCTTGCTGGGTGGAGTCTTGGATAAAGCTAAAGACCAAATGAAGTGTGACATGAGATGGGGAGCAGCAGAGACAGACACTAGGCAGCGTTGTGATCGTGATTACAGAATGGAATTTCTACAAGAATGGTGAGGGAACTCCGGAACGATAAAACTTCAGGATATGGTCCTGAGAATGAGTTCTTTTTCACAAGACGACAGGTAGTTAGTAAGGGAGTAATGGGGTATTTGTTGCTTTGCACAGCATTCTTTCAACGTTTGGGAACTAGGAAATGGTTGTAGAAGAGACCGCATCCTCTTGGCCTCTTGGGTGTATCATCAAAGCCCAATTTCTTCCACAGGAGTTTTCAGTCCTTAGTTGGGGAAGTGGGTGGCATGGGGAAGAGAGACCGGGAAGACAGGAGGCTCCAGTGATGCTCCAAATGAGCACTGTGGGAAGTTCAAGCTTTCCCTCTGAAGGCTTGTAGCCGAGTATCTGGAAAGAAAGTGACAACACGCAGGCTGATAGGAGGAAAAGCACAAATGCTCATGACATGAGAACCACACAAAATACAGAACTCAGAGAAGGACTGGATGGTTGAGACTTAAACACGTCCTTCAAGAGGGAGAATGATGTGAAACTAGACAGTGTCAGAGGAGGAGTAATTGAGGTAGGGGGAAGTCGGGGGACCCAAGGTATATAAACGGACTGGGCAAAGGTCCTCTGGGCCTTAGGAGTGGTGTCTGACTTCCGGTTTCTTTCCCTGCCTTATAAATTCACTCTTCCTTGGCTAGTGAAATTTCAGTAAAAGGACTAGAGGTAACTGTGCTCCCTTCCAGTGGATCTGGTCTACAGGGAGATAAAGAGACTTCAGAGAAAGTCTTTGGGTTCATTTGTACTCACTTTTAACTCCAAAATGACATCTTTTGAAGTATTGTTTTGTGAGTCCCAACACTTCCAAATCTGTGTGTGTGATCCTAAACTCTTTTGTCTCCCAGAGGCTCTACAGACACCTCAATCTGAAAGTATCATGAGTGGCTCAGATGAAGTTTTTGCCTTTCACCACCCAGCCTCATCTCCATTTTGCAGGGCCATCAGTGGCACTGACCGTCCAAGCCATAAATTTGGAAGTAGGTTTTCTTCACCATCTCCTGACTCACCCCGAACACAATCAGTCACTGACCTGTGCCTGTCCTACTTTATAAACATGTGCAGCTTTCTTCCCTCTCGTCTATTACCACTGCTATGGCCTTGGACAGATCTTGACCATGAGCTCTTTGGTGTTTTTTGCCACCTCTGTTGACAGCTCCAATCTCCACTGTGCCCCAGCACCTGGACGGAGAGCTGTTTCCTCCAGCGCTTCAGAGCCCTGCTCGAGGCCCCTCTGAAGGCACTTTTCCCTGGAGCAGCACTGCTCCGGCTCAAGAGCAACAGCTCCCTTTGCCTGCAGTGCCCACTTCATTCTTTTTCCTTCTTGGCTAATGCCTGTTTGTGCTTTAAAGTTGGACTTGACTGTTGCCTCCTCTGAAGCATCTTTTGGTGACGGTTTTGACCGACCCTTACTTCTCTTGTTGAGATCTTCCAGACAGGCTCCCTCCCATAGCACTGCCAAGCCAGCTATCAGAGGATCTGCATTCTTGTGAATGTAAATTATTTGACTCACTTCTTCCACTAAACTGCAAATTCTTTGACAGAATACAGTTTCACTTTGCATTACACTGCCTGTTTTGAGTTGGATACCTATAGATCCCTAATCCACATCTTTTTTCTTTTAGGACCAGGAATCGAACTCATGACCTTGCACTTGTCAGGTAGGTGCTATGTTGCTGAGCTCCATCCCCAGCTCAATCAACACCTATTGAGGGATAAATAAATGACAAAATAAATGACTGTTTGCAGGGAAGATACATCACTAACTACAGTTCCTAATGCTGTGAACCCATGGGCAGTGATCACTTTTTATTTTAAAAATATTTTTACTATTTTTAGTTATAAAGTAATACAAACTTATAATTTAAGAGAAAGAAGAAAGAAAGAAGATACAAAGAAGAGACATTTAAGCAATACGGAGAGAGTACAGTGCAAATACTTCATCCACCATCCCTAGTCCCTTTCCCTGGAGATAAACACTATCTTAACCAATTGTTTTTGTGTGTATGTGGTCCTGGGGATTGAACTCAGGGCCTTGTGCATGTGGGACAAGCACTCTACCACTGAGCTATATCCCCAGCCCAATCTTTTATATTTATGTTCCCAAATATTTTCTCTGTATATACAAACACACATGTGATTTCTTACATGAACAGGTTTCATACTCTGTACAGTTCTCCACAGCTGCTTCTGAGTTCACGTGTTCCATCTGCGCACGCTGTGCTGATCATTCTAGAAAGCACTGACAGTGTCTTGTCTGAACATTGCATCTTCATTAGCATTACTTTGCCATCAAAGGTTCAGCTGGAGAAACAGTCAGCTGTCTCCACTTTACACACATCCCCAGCCAGGTGCGGGGAAGCCAGAGGGCTCGTGGAGGGACGCTGAGGCCCAGCTGGATGCCGTCTTGGCTCCTGTTCTGACCCGGTGCTTTGTGCACTCTCTCCAGCACCCACACTACAGCTGCAGATGTCTTGGATCTTGTCTCTTGGAGACTGCGTGGTGTGTGCGTCCAGCCTTAGGGAACTAAATGCTCCAACTACAGACATCTGGTAATGTCTGACCCCCTCGTGAAATGGCAGAGAGGTAGACATAGTACATTGTACTTCCAGTTCGGCTTCCCTTGGCCTCTTCTACGGACTTCAGAAATTCCAAGAAAGAAAGAGATCAGCTTTTCCCTCACTGGGGTGGGGTGTAAATACAGCCTCCTCTGCGGGAGCCCCTTGCTCAGGTGATGTTGCTTCCACTCACATGTAAGTCATGAAAGCAAAGCATTTGGTACATAGGTAGTGGGGTGGGTGATCATAAAGTAAAACACAGGGCTGCGAGGTATTTCCGTATTTTCATAGAACTGTGGACTGCTTTTTAAGGCCAACCTGGTTTTCATACTTGCTTCTCTTCTCCTCTTTGTTCCACTTTCTATTAGAGGGATCTGCCCCACCTGTTGAAATGACCCCTCCTGATTTTTCTTTCAGCTTATTTCGTAATCACCATACCTATTGCCTGTAGCATTTACATACTAGTATTTAACAAGTTAGTTTGCTGAAGCTTCCTTTAGTATAGGATATAATCCAGTTGATTAGCTATTTGAGTTTTTGGGTTTCTGAATTCAAAGTACTGCTGGACCTTTTATATTAATTTTTTTTTTTGTCTTTTTGAGAGGGTCTCACTATGCACTTCAGGTTGGCTTTGAGCTCACTTTGTAGCTCAGGCTGGTCTTGAACTTGCAATGATCCTTCCATTTCAGCCCCCGCTTAGGATTACAGGCATGTGCCACCAGGCCCGGCTATATTAATTTTTTAAAGAGGATGTCATGCATGGCTGGTCTGTGTGTCAAATCACTGCTTTTTATATCTTAGAAGTTCGCATATTTCTTCCTTCAGACAATTTTAAGGACGTTCCTGGCCCAAAGAATAACACTGAAAATAGCCATAACCCTAAATACTGGCGGATGAACTCGTCTTCCCATCTGACCGAGGTTTGTAGCCAACTAGGCTTCTCTGTGAACCACAGACTGCTTGTCATTGTTGTGTGTCTATACGATGTGCGTGTTGTGTGTGCATGTGTGCACTTGTGTATAAATGTACACATACAGCCATCATGCATGGCTTTTGGGGTATCAGATCAAATCACCCTCAGAAACACTGTCTGCTAAGAACAGAAATAGAAAGTAATTCCAAGACAACGATACAGAGAAGATTAGCATGGCCCCTGCGCAAGGATGACACACAAATTCGTGAAGCGTTCCATATTTTTTAATTGATGACGGGTTATTTGATCAATCTTGTATGTCTGTATGTGTTATCCTGAACACACACTTTGAAGATATCAATATGCAAAGCAGCAACTATTGGTGGTTTTTTTTTGTTTGTTTGTTTTGTTTTTTGTCTTTGGTTTTTTTGTTTTTTGTGTTTTTCTGTTGTTGAGAGGATTAATTGTCTGACCAATTTTGCATGTCTGTATATGGGTTCGTATATATACACTTCGAAGATATCAATGGATAAAGCAATAACCACTGTTGAGATCATGCACCTTGTCTGTAGATCAGTTGTGATTGTACTATTTTTTATGCTAATTTGTCTGTTAACATGTTTTTGTGCTTTTATTTTTTAAAAAATTTAAAAAAAGAAAAGAAAGTAATTCCAAGAAAGTCCAATTAAGATAATTGCAGTACTAGGCATCTCTTTTTCATGTTAGGTATTTATCGTAGAATTTTAGCTTTTTTAAATAAAAAGACTCCAAATATGTATTAATAAGTAAATACTATTTACTGGATCACTTTCTTGCTTACAGTTGAAGAATACGAGCATTTAACATACTAGCATTTAAACAAAGTTAGCACAAATTGTAGGTGATTAACCTGAAATCAGTGACTGCTTCTGAAACTGATAATGTCTTTGAACTCCTTGTTGGGTCCACCTCTGAGAGCCCGGGTCCCCTGCCCCACCCTCTGTCCCTGGCATCTCCACGAATACCTGTCCAGGCAGCCTCAAACTTCCAGTAGGGGGTGCTGTTGTCTAATACAAAGCCTATTCTGCGAATTTGGTGAGGGCTTCAGATCATTCGTAAACTTTGCCTTTTCCCAAGATTTAATCTGTTTAAATTGATATTGGTTATTTGCCCTTAAGTTTACTGTGAATTTAATCTTATGTTACTGTTTAATACATTTAAGTGCCGTCTTTGTTGCTGCCGGTGTAGTGATTAGCATTTTCCCTAGAATGTGTCCTGAATATTAGTGAGCTTGTTCAGGAAACAGGTGATAATTTTATTGTCTTTAAAAAAATAAAATATTTGATTACTTTTTAAAAATGCATGAAGTGAATTTTGATGAGGTTGGTTCTGGAATCAAGCTAAGATTTTAGGAGCAACTGAATGCCTGGAAAATTTTATTTTTCAGTTGGCAGAGAAGCATTTTATTTGCATTTTTGAGCCTGAATAATTTAAATTCCATTTTTGTTGAGCAAACCCAAGAGGAGCATTTGCTTCGTTTTCACTGATTACTTATACAATTAGTCTTTTCAGATACTACATGAACCATGAACCATAATATTATAGTCCTTGCTAATACATTTTGGCAAAAGTGTTTACATGAAAACACAATACATAAATGTAATGACTTTCTCAAATGAGTACATTATTGCCATGAAGCAATCACTTTTATTTTAATGCAAGTAAAATTCATTAAATTTTTCTCAATTAGTACAGAGATTTTTCCAAATGAATTAGTGAAGGAAAAACCTTGCCTGTTTTATCCTAACCTCACTGATTTGCCTTTTATTACCAAATGCCTATTTGTGGAGGAGAGAAAAAAAAAGAGAAGTGTTTCATGTTAATAAGCCCGATGCAATGCTGACTCCCAGGGGCTTAGATAATGGCTCTGGTACACTTAGTTTCTTCCAGTTAGTTTCAAAGTAAAAGTTAGATTTGAAAGCAACAGCCTTTGAAGCAGAGATATTAAATTCAAAACTCTCTCATGTTGAAAAGTAGAATTCGGAGGCCCAAATGAACAAAACCTTTGAACTGAAAACTTAATTTAAACAAAAGGATATTTTATTCTCCTCCTCACTAAAATGTTTAAATCCCATCATAAGTCTAATAACCAGATTATTTCATTTAACCCAGTTGAATTGAGCCCAGTAACTGTAAGTGCAAAAAATATAATTAACTTTGAATTCACGTTTGTATAGTGTAGAGTCTGGACTAATTTAAGGGCCCTTTTCTGAAGTAGTTGTTTTAGTTTAGTGTTTATTCATTTTGTGTGTACAGTGAAAACATCTTTTTCTTCTCAAATAAAAAATGAGAGCTTTTAGATAGCCATACACATACTCAGTGACTCAACCATGGGATTTTTTGCAGGGTGTGGTAGTGCACACCTATAATCCCAGCATACAGGAGGCTGAGGCAGGAGGATCACTGAGTTCAAGGCCAGCCTGTGCTTCACAGTGCATTCCAGGCCAGCTTCGAATGCAGAGAGACCATGTCTCAAGAAAGAAAAAGATTTAAAGAGTTTGAGACTGTAGACTCTGTTAGATATTCCTAATCCAAAATCAGAGATTGCAAATACAAATTATCCAATATATTGATGAGTTTCCTGCTCTTAAGGTAACGCATATCACTGAATCTAATTCTTGAAATACCTGATTAACATTCTTCCAGTGGATTGTAAAATGTGACTTAACATTTCTTAGGTTAGAAAGTCAAGATTAAAAATTTCAGCTTCTGGTAATTTCTGGGACATGTGACAACTAATATCGTGTGCGTCTTACAGGAAGCTAGACCAAGGTGTTAACATAAATTATAGATTAATTCTGCAGAAAGTTAACATGATCTTTCTCTGATATTTCACATAGCCCTTAACTTGAAAGTGGATGGAATCCTTAAAAAAAAAACAGACCCAGAGCAATAACGAATGGACACGTGATATTTTTCAGGATCATAGGAACTAGGGTCCTCAGAAAAAATGGTTGATTATGGGGCTGAGGCAGAGAATTTACAAGATGAACCCAGAGAATCCTGTAGTACTGAATGGTAAGGAAGTGCTCAAAACTCCAAATGAATTAGGCATGGTGGTGTACACCTGTAATACCACAACTCTTGGAAGCTGAGGCAGGAGGATCACAAGTTTGAGCCCAGCCTGGACAACTTAGCAATTTAGTGAGATTGTGTCTCAGGAAATAAAGAGACTGCTGGGGATGTAGCTCAGTGCAAAGGCCCTGGGTTCAACCGCCAGTATGACAAAAACGAACAACAACAACAAAACTGAACAAGTGAGGCGTGTCAGAGGGCTACAGAGGCTGACTTCCAAGCTGCCTATGGACAAAACTGAATAATTTAGGCAACAAAATAAATAAAATGGTATTAAATTGTATCTCAAAGTATGAAACAAATACCCAAGAGTCCAAGATTTAATAAATAAATAGGAGAGATGAAGTAAATCTATATGGAAGAATTCCAAATATTTAATAGAGATACCACCTCACTACACACTGAGTGTGAGCTGGGCCGTGTTACTTCCTTCTGATGAGTGGAGTGTGGAAAGCAGAAGTAAACAGCTCTACCATGGAGAAGTGTGGCCAGCGCTTCTGTGAGCAGCATTAACCAGTGAGAAGTCACGTGGACATGATGTTTGTGGTCTTACGCCCCATTGCCCGTATCTCTACTCTAACTATGGTAAAAATATCAGATAAACCCACACTCAAGAACATGGACCTGACCAGCACTCTTCAGAACAGCCAAAGAAATCATCAGAAAGGAGAATCTGAGAACTTATCACATGATGCCTAAGTATGACGTTACATGCTGGAGTGTGATGCTGGAACAGGGAAAAGTTAGTGAAACTGAATAAATTCTGGAGTTTAGTGAATAGAAATAAAGCAGGAGAAACAACGCTGACTACTTACTTTTGTACCTTTTCTGTGTGTCTAAAACTGTTCTAACATCAAAAGTTTACTTCTAAAAAAGAGTTTTAAGGATTTCATTTCTGTTACATAGGTCTTGGTAGATTCGAAGGAGGGTTTGGGGTGGGGAGAGAGGAAGGACATGAAAGATTTTTGAAGGGTACTTCCTGCCTGCGCTTTGCTAGGTGTTAGTGATCATGATGTCAGTGGGGTTTGAAGAAGTCTTCCGCTTGTAGGAAGCCCAAGGTTAACGGGATGGACACTCTTGATTGCATGCAGCACAGTCTGGAACTGTGGTTCTGATATGACCCCGACTGGCATCTTCAGATATTGTTGTCCTAGGACCTCCTTTGGCTCTCAAGCATACAGGATCCCCAGTCTGTTGGATTCTAAGTTTTTTCTAATTGCCTCCCCTTTCCTCTTTTGGGGGTATAAAGGACCTTCTCTACTAGCTTTATGAAAAAGGACATGTGCAAAGCCAATGAGGCAGGTGTTGAAGCTCTTACAGCCTCACCGAAGTGATATATGAACTGTAGCCAGAATTCTGCAATGTAAGTTTTCTTTGCTCAGAGGTCGGTAGACATTATTCCACTTCATCGCTGTGTCCTGTGTTCCCTTAAGAAATCCTCTCCAACTCTGAATCTTGATTATTTATATCTAATTTGTTTACCTCTTTGAAAATGGTTCATCCTTTCATTGTCCTCTGAATTTTATTGTTTTGTTCTCTAAATTTTAAAATGTATTATTTATGAGCCTTGTATAATTTTGTGTTCATTTTACTAGACGTGTGTTGGGCCCTTTAAATGTGGCAACTCATATTCTTAATTCAGCTGTGGGAAATTTTCACAAATGCTTTTGCTGTTGATTTCCATGCCTCCATTTTGCCTGTCATACATTAAAGATGTTGAGTCTCTTGTATTTCTTCTGTAATTTTTTTATGATAGTCATACTTTCCATGTAGCTTTTTATTTAATTTTAGAAGAGTTTATCAATTTCCCTTCTAATTTACTTATTGAATTTTTCTAGTTATGTTATCACACTTTCAATTTCTGGTATTTCCTTTTTTATATTTTTGAATGTTCATTTTAAATAAAATCTCCTATTTCAGGAACCTTATTTCTCTGAAATTTTTGATAATGGCTTTTTCCTTTTTTCTGTTTTCATCTCCTATAGTCTTTATTTCCTCCAGGTTTGTTTGTTTTTGTAGCTTTGTTTTGGCTTTGGTTTTTATGTTTGCGCTTTTCCTCCAGTATCTAAGGTTTTTTGTCTGGTTCATAATCATGAAGAGTGGATCACTTTAAAAATAAATGAAATTCTATGCTGAGCATGAGAGCCTCCATGACTGCAGGCAGTGATTGGGCTGGTGTGGTTATGGGAGCCCCCATCCCCCAACAATGTTTGTAGTCTTTTCTCTTGGCTGGGTCAGGTTTTCCTGGAAATGTTTCCCTCCTGGGTGGGGAGACCTTCACTGTGTGCTTTATGGGAGCCAAGTGGACGAAGAATGCTGGCAAGTGCTTCAGGCTTCAGTGAGTGACGTGCACTTCATCCTCTTCTTTTCAAGACAGTGTCCGCACAGTTAACTGTTTCGAGAGCCGCCCCATTGACCTCTGCCTCCACACCCTCTTTTTATTCCTCTGTGGGAATTAGACACCAGTTTTCCACCAGCTCAGAGAAGCAATGGAACTCCAGTTACACCCTCAACAATCTTTCTACTGTTCCTCCTGCTTCCAACGTTGCCTTCATGTGCATTTTCATAAATATCGGGATCATGAATCCTTGAGGCTTTCGGGATTCGGTGCTGGGGATCACTCCACTCCCCTCCCCACACCCTAACTTCCATCATCTTAGGGCTTAGCTTTCTCAGGATTATTAGGTGAGATGCCACCTGACCTCTTCGTAACTCCCAACATTTTGTTCAATCATCTCTTTACATCATCTTTGCCCTCGATACTGTGTGCTTTCTGTAAAAGCCCTTTCTGTTGTTCTTGGGTGTTTGGGTAAAGGTGTCAGAAGAAATGTGTGTTTTTAACCTGTCATCTTTAGGTACAAGTACAGTGGAATACTGGGGACACGTCGTTCTCTTGGTCACACAGTTGAGTTATTGTCAGGTCTCAGATTAAACCTGAAATCTGGAATTGCCCTGGCAAAGACCGAGTAATTCAAGATGTTCATTTTCCTATGATTGAGAGTCCGAAGAGAGCTGATTGATGTGATAGTGCCAGTTAGAATGAGTAAGGAAACCTTCCTGTAAACATGCTATATATTGAGATTTCTATAAACAGTAGTAATTTTCTTCTTTTCTTTCACTGTTAGATGAAAGAAAATTAATGAAGGAAAAAAAAGACAAATATTTCCTTTTTTTGAGCATGTCTAAGATAGTCTTGAGACAACAACTTCTTTTAAGAGGTTTTAAAGACATCAAGGATTCAAATATATAAAAATGAATATTATACAATCAAATGTCCGGAGGGGAACCAGAAGAGAACTGGGAGTGCATGAGAGATAATATAGGGCAAAAAGCCTTTGAGTTGAGGGAGACCACAGGAAGCCCCAGGGGACTGTGGACAGCTCGAAAGGGAGTGAGTGCCCTGTGTATAGCGGGTTCTTCCTATTGAACTTCAATCTGTTAGCTCTTGGTGGGAGTTACTGTGCAAGACAGTGTAAGGGGAGGCTGGTGATGTGACCATTAAAAGAACTTACCAACAGTCAAGGGATGTAGAGAAGCTAGGGTTTAGTGTTATCTCTAAGAGAGCAGTGGGCGAGTTGCAGGAGAGGGCCGCGCTGTCAGGAGGAGAGGCTGGGGATTGTATAAGGGACTGAATGAAGAGCAGGGAAGGGCCTCAGTTCTCACGTGTGTATATCTCAGAAATGCATTTCCCAGGGCATCTTGTTCCTTGTGGACCTCCCAGGAACACCGGCCTTGTAACTACAGTTGTGCATCACAGTTAAAAATTGATAAGGTCATTTATTCTGTTCTTACAGAAGTCCTTTTAATTGTAGGTAGGTCATCTACACACATGAACTCACTGGGAGAAGATGGGTCAGGGCTCAGAGGGACGAATAAATAGGCCTTCTGTTTATTTCTGACTTGTTCTGTCTCTCGTCATCATTAACGCAATGTCTCGTGACTGCCCAGTACGTACTGGGCAGGACTGTGTCAGCAGAGAAATTTTATCACCCTTCAGTCACCACAGAAATGAGCAACTGAAATTGCTAAGGGAAACTAGAAATACATATTTTAATATGAAATTATAGAAGATAATGAAATATTAGACTATTACTATGAAAGAGCCTACTCAAATTTTTAAAATATTGACAGGTAGTTACAAAGTTTTCAGTGCTGTACAGGCATTGAAAGTTGCATTGAGCTACGGTGTCCAACTTACAGCCCATGCCATAGTCCTCTTTCTGCCCTAGAGTCGTATTTCAAGATCATATAAAGCCATTCATAATTGTCATGGCAGCTGTAGCCTCAGAGGCTGACATTCCTCTCCGGGGAAAAGTACACTTATTAAGGTACAAAAAAGGGAGGTTTGGATCTATGGAAAAATGAAGCTAGAAACTGTTTCCTTTGCCATAGAGTGACACTATTTTCTCATATAGAGTCAACTCATTTCCTTAAAACCAACCTGCTTCTCCAGGGTCCTCTGGTCAGACTAGACCCTTTACGACTAGGTAGGGAAGGAAGAAGCTGATCCGTTTGTAGGAAAATACTACCATAACACATTGTTTTGTATTAAAAAGCAACATGCAGAACAGTGTGTTTAATATGCAATTTTGTGTTAAAATGGACAAAAGATAGTTTTATATTTGCTTGTATAGGCATGAAGAAAATTTATGAGATTACATAAAAATTAAGAATGATTTTTAGGATTAAAACTAGGCAAGTGAGGACAATCTGAAGAGTGGGTGTTTGTTATGGTTGACTTGAGCTATGATATCATCTTTTTAAAAAATGAAAAACGTTGCCATTGTAAGCACCAATGCATATCAAACTATCTTAGATTGAGAAAGGATATCTTATTGGCTTATCTGCTCAGTGGGTCCAGGGATAGGACCAGCCGAAGAAGACATGGCTCAGTAAGTTAGGGCTTTCTTGTTCTGTGTTCCTTTATAATTCCCTACTCTTGACTCTTGGCTGCATTCTGTGCTAGGGACATGGAGAATAAACTATCCAAAAGTCTGCCCTCCATTTATATGAGCTGAGCTGAAACTAGAACAGGACTTGAGACTCCATAAATTCAATATTTTATAAGACTAGAAAAACATCAAGAGCCTGCCCTTATATGCTGTTTAATCCCTCTTGGTCTAAATAGTCTTAGAATCTAGACTATCACGATGGGACAAAAGACAGTGTGTTCCAAAAGGAGAACACAGGCAGCTTTGATTTCAGAAATGCTGAATTAACCTTCACAAGCTGAAAAATTCTGAGAAAGTAAAAAACTTAGCTGAGTTCAGTAAAAAGTCACTTTACCTGATGACAGGAGACAAAAATGTGGAGTCAGCCAATGGGTAAGGCAACTTATGTATCTTGCAACCTACTCAGAAGCTGGGTTCAAGAATCCATATGGTCCAAGAGAATACAGATACACTGAAAGAGCCAGACCTTCTGCAGTGTGAGAGGGAGCAGGGCAAACTACCGCACCTCATCCCCCGGAATGTCAGCTTCCTGATCTGTAAAACCGAGATGATAGCTTTGTTGTGCAAATTTGTAAGAGTTGTATTAGTGCATGCTATAGGCAGAATGTTTATGTTCCTTTCTCCCCCAACTCATCTGTTGAAACCTAACCCTCCTGTGAAGGTACAGAGAGGTGAAGTCTTCAGGAAGGGTTTAAGTAATGCAGACAGAGCCCTCGTGAAGGCAATTATTGCCCTTGTGAAATGGGACCCCAGAGAGCTCCCTGCACTTCTGCCATGTGAGGTTATGATTAAGACTGGTGAAGTCCACAAACCAGGAAGAAGGCTCCCACCGGACTCCAGTGCTGCCACCTTGACCTTAGACTATACAGCCATCAGGCTGAGAAATAAATTTGAGTTGTTTGTTAGCTACCCAGTCTATGGCGTTTTATTATAACAGCCCAGCTGGGCTAAGACAGTATGCTCTTGCTACTTTGCTAAACTGCTACAAACTTGGTGATTCAAAACAACAGCAGTTTATATCTACTGTTGCGTAGGTTAGAAGTCCAAAGTGGATTAGCAGAGCCCCCTTGTGTATCTTCAGACTCTGGAGGGAGAGAGAATCCATTTGCTGTGCTCTACTTTCTACTTCCTTAGCTCTTAGCCGTATCAGTGTGACTTCTGCTTTGGCAGCCACGCCTTCTTTTCTGACTCTGACCCTCCTACCTCCCTTTTGTGGTGACCCCTGTGATTACACTGGCCCACCCAGATAATCTAGGCTAATCTTCTATATCAGGGTTCTCAGGAACATCTTTAAGGTCTTTTCCATATAAGGTAACACATGCGCCCAAGTGTCAGCAATTAGCACATGCACATCTTTGGGAGCACCTTATACACCCTACCACAGGAGCGTACAAAGAAATAACATCTGTGAAGGGTTTTAGCATTGTACTTGACACACAGGTATTGGATCAATGCCAACTGCAGTTTATAAAGTTTAACAATTCAGATATTGGACTATGTATCCTAACATTAAAATGCTCAGTGCCTGAGTAGAGACAGAAAATGTAATGATCCATTCTTGTGAAGGCCAACTTAATGTTTTACATTTATGAGCTCTGTGTACTTACCTTAGAAAAGATTGTACACCCAAACATAAAAGGAAGTCCATGAGCAAATCTGTTTAAAGCAGCAAAATAATCAACAGCCAAGTTCTCTTCAGTTGTTCTTTCATAAAGACCAAATACAACACATGGAGTATAGAGGGTTTTCAGGGAATTCTTGATGTTGTAAAGAGTATTACATACTGTGGATAGAGGTAGTAAAATGTTATTTCATCAAGGTATATTGCAGGAGGTCACGGTTTGGCAATAACACAGCTCCCCATTTGTGTCTGTGTTAGTGGCTTCCAAAGGCATCTCGGTACCCTTTTGGAGACTATACTCAGCACAGCCCAGTGGCCCTGACCCAGGCTCACTTTTGATGTTTTTCTCCTGGCCTATCATACTCCAACAAGTTTGGTGTTCAGTCTATAGAGTTCTTCAGCTCTTTGAAGAAGGTGTGTGGTGGTCTTTGAAAGCTTAGTCCCCACAGCGAAAGAAAGGTACAGATTAAGGCTTTCTAAATTTTAGTGAATATACCAATGATAGCCAGAGGGGTCAATCTTTGCGGTAATGAAGTTTCTATATGGTATGATGGGCCATCCCTGGTGGGTGTTCTTTCTAGTTAATAATAGTCTTTGTTTAGTAGTCTCCCTGTTAGGAAGGAATACTAATGTAGTACTCAGTGAGTTTTCTGCTGCTGGCTGGGAATTACCAATAGGTCAGAAATAAACTACCACCACACAGAAAAGACAATAAGATTATATATACTCCTACTACCTCCAATTATAGCAAGAGCAACAATTATAAGGTTGTACTCCTACAGCTACCCTAGGGAGAAAATGAGAGGAAAATGTTCCATTAGCTTAATGAAGAGAGCATAGCAGAGCCACAATCAAATTTCCTCACTATTAGCACCTATGGTGTGCTCCAGCACTCAGGGGAAGCTTGGGTTGCAGGGTAACAATTAAACTTTCTGACAATTAGCCCCTACAATGTACAGTCCCTGTACCTGAAAGAGACGTTACAGAGAATCACATTTACATTTCTCACCTCTTGCCTTCAAAGCGGGAGAGAGTCATTTGTGAAAACTGAAGGAGACAGGGTGAAAAGTTTATTTTGCAGATGACTGCAAGGCAGTGTTGGCATGCTGGCCACATAGCACCCAGCAACTGGATGCTACCATTTGTGGAACAGAGAGTCAAACAGCTTAACTAGGGAAACGATGGCCTTGGAGCAGTGTGAGTAATTTGGCTTCAATGTTATCTGTGTTAGGAAGAAAAACACAGATAGAAAAAGAGAGTTTTCTCCCTAGAAGGTGTTCTGTTAGAAAGAGAAGACAGATGCCTCCCCAGATCGACGGCCTCTCACTCTAGCGCCACCACTTTACCTCTTCAAGTCTCAGTTATTCTCCAAGAAAACTTCTATGCACTATTGGGTGGATTAAAGGGCAAAATGCATAGGGATTAATGTTAAGTGCTTAACAAATATTAGTTGTATGATGTGCAGAATCACCCCAGAACTCTGTGGATTTATATGGCCTTAGCCAGTATTTGTGTGATGAGTATTCTTAAGAATTTTTCTTCTGGAGACCATGATCAAAACTTTCCTTACATCATGGTGAGTAAATAGTTTACTTGGTTTCTTTTCAATTTAAAGATGAGTAAAGAATACTTATACAATACGGAGATGTAATATGTCTGAGCTGCTCTATATAATACATGGATAAATATGGGCAGATACTGGACATCTCCCTAGCATTCCATTCTGCAAAGCACAAAGGGTTTTTGGTGGTCCAGTTTCCTACCCGGTCAATGAAACCCTGATGTCCATCACACCAGGCTACGACCTCTGTTGCTTCTGATTGCCGTATGGCATCGCTGTTGAAAAGTGGATGTTCTAGCGAGCTCTCTGGGCAGGGCAAAGCAGTTCTTACAAGAAGCCCAACTGTCCTTCCTTGGAGCTGGCTCTGACCAAGGTGCGGCACCAATGTATACCTCTTTGTGCTGAGCTCCACATCCTTCAGGGCACCCATTGGCCTCGGTAGCTCAGGATTGGGCTGGTGCAAGTGTCAGCTACCTCACCACGTTCCGTCTAGCCCCATCTTTACAGTGCGTTCCAAGTAGTTTCCTGGCTTGCAGATTTCCAGCCTGTGATTTCCGGTTTTACTTCCTGACAGAAATTTGGGAATAAAAAAGCAGGTCAGAGAGCAGACCGTCTTATTAACAGTATTACCTGGGAAACCCTACCTCCAGCAGTGTGTTTGGGCTGTTTCCAGAGAGTTTGCAACTTCAGTTAATAACAAGACAGTGTAGGTGGTGACCATGATGAGAGCTCCCGGGTAAGGTTATAAAAAGTCTGCTGGGGGTGCAGCTCAGTGGCACAGGGCGTACCACGTGTTAGACTTTTGGTGTTTGGTAAATTACAGCAGTTGTTTGAAAATCTTTGTTTGCATCATGACACCGGGTTTGAGAAGTGGAAGTACTTCTTCATTCTGTCTTCAGCTGTCCTATGACATCCGCTGGCCTGCGCCACCTCCTAGAATTCATCACGTTGTGAAAACCGTACTGCACTTTCATTACAGAACTTGCCTTCCTTCCTCTTTATTCCCTTCGTTAGTGCTAAAACTTTATCACCCTCAGGTACACTGCACGTTTATTTTACTTACTTTTTTATCTTCTGTTTTCCCTTAGCATAGTTAAGCACCATGAGAAGAGAGGATTTTTGCTTTGTCTGCTGCTGGATTCCCCGCTGCCTAGAACAATGCTGGTACCTAGTAGATGCTCAACGAATAGGTATCTATAAGTGGAACTTATTTTAAAATCTTAAATTGTGACCCAACCAAGAAAATTATAGATGGGAATGACCGATTTCCTTTCTTGTGACCTTTTTTCCTCTTCTTTCCTCCCTCCCACCCTCCCCTCCTTCCTTCCTTCTCCCTCTTTTTCTCTTTGTTGCCGTGCTGGGGATTGGACCCAGGGCCTTGTGCGTGCTAGGGACGCCCTGTACCACTGAGCTACACCTCCAGCAGACTTTTTATAACTTTACTGTGATCTCTGTCATCGTCACCACCTGCACTGTTTTCTTGTTATTAATAATTTAACTCCTATCCCCAAATTATACGGCTACAAGTGATAAAATCTGATACACCCACGATACCAGAGCTCTGATAAAGGGAATGACCAGAAGAGATTGTCTAGTCTTTTTGCCTCCCGTAGTTTTTAGATGTGGAAGTTGGCAGTAGATGATGCCACTTGTGGTTGTATAGCTCCTGCGCCATCTGAATCTGAGGAGTTGTGTTTTTATTTTAAGGCAGAAAAGCCCTATGATTTTATAAAAGATTGCATGGCCTGTCCTTATCAGGGTAGAAGCTCCCGTAAGGTCGTGAGCCCTAGTTCCCCATGTGTAACCATGTGCAGTGCTTTGGCTAAGTGGTCAGGGTGGACCACAGGAGTAGGATGATCAAGGAGTCGCAGAAGTTTTCTGTAAGGTATTATGGAGATTCTATACCCCACAAATACGGAACACCTCCAATGTCAGAAATGCACCACTGGCCTTTGTACTGAGCTTCCCTCACTCTGCAATCCTATTGGAAAAGCAAATTCTCTAAAGGTTTGAACTCAAAAGGTTCCTAATACTTTAATGAGGACAAAGAGATTGTGAAGGAATCTCAGAAATCCAGGAACACGGCAATACTGGGATTCTTGGACTGAAAGGGGCAGAGTGGATACTACAAGAGGACTCAGGGAGAAGCCAAAATGCTGAGCAGCCAACTCTGTGCTTCAGCCACAATTAAATGAGTGTTAATGCAGAAGATTGAGGCAGAACTGGTCATATTACGTGGGCAGTGGGAGGCAGAACGCTCACGCGCTTGTGTACAGTTGTTAATTCACTATTAACTCCTTGGGCTCACCAGTGAGCACAAAAGGCTTAGATTGGGGTGGCATCAAAACAGCACAAAGCAAAAGCATGTTTTGTGAGCAGAGATGAAACAAGGGTCTTGAAGGCAGGGTGTTACATACAACAAGAAAACTGACCAAAAATTAGCTGCTTTTTATTATGGTCATGTGTCAACAATTCTAAACAATGCTAGCGATAAAAATAATCCTCCACCAACTATCTCTTGTTTGTCTAAATTTTAAAGAATTGCTATGGTTATTTTTGAGTTGAAGTAAAACATATGAAAAGTTTCAACTCACACACTTTGATAACTTATCCTTTACTAAACTATTAAATTTGGAAACTCCTCTGTAGTCCAGTTAATCCTCTGCGGACGGCCTCTGCTGCCCTCAGTCCTTGTGGAAAAACTGACCTTGAGAAGTGTGGAAGCATCGTTTGAAGGCGGTCTGTAGTTCTCATCTTGTGGTGTTACATGATTCTGTTTTTTCAAGGTATATTTGAAAATAACAAGGTAGCAGAGTGATTTCAAAGATGAAGAAACAAAGCCCAGATCTCTCCAGTTAGGTCATTCTGTGGAGCCTCTGTCACAGCACATGACTCTATGGGGCAGTGTTTTCATTTAAGAAGTACAGATTTTATTTAAAACCTGAAATGCCAAAGATGAACAAGACTTCTTTTTTTTTTTTTTTTTTGCAGTACTGGGGATCGAACTCAGGACCCTGCGCTTGCTAGGCAAGCGCTTATTTCACTGAGCTATATCCCCAGCCCAAGACTTCTTTTTAATTGTTAACCATCTTTTCAACCTTAAATATAACTCAGTGGTATAATTTAATTGTCTAAAATGAATCTACCTTTTGCAGGATACTTTGATTTTATTAAAATTCATGGATCAGTTATTGTAATATTATGTTTTTATCATAATTACTGTAATATCATTTACATTATTGTGAAAGTTGAAATTTAGGTAGAAACCCCCATTTTAAGAGACATTTGTATAATCTTAAAAGATTGGTATTCTTTATTTTGTAATGCATACTTTAAAACAATTTTTATATCAGCGTGATTATTGTGCATACACACAAAATTCAGTAAAAGACAGTTCTCACTGTAGTCCTTCACTGGCCTTTGCTCTTATTCCATTCAGGATTGATTATTATTGACAATAATTTTGTCATGCAGAGGTGAAGGGTACCAGACACTCTACATGTCCCAATCACATGCTGTAGTGCACCGAACCCTACTCAGATCTCAATTAACTAGTTGTAGCTTTGCAAATGTGCTTTGCACCCTGACTATTGGTTTTTCTAGTGACTGCTAGGTCACTGAGCTACATAAGAAAAATTGAGTTCCATTTTTAACTCCATTAAAAGATAAAAATTTTATTATTATAATTACTTTGTCTTTACTGGTTAAATTAACATTGAGCTATTTGAACTGCTATGCAACATACAATATTATTTTACCTACTGTGTATTCAAAGTATTCTTGCCACAGAAACAGCATGCTGGCAGGAGAAGCATTGTTACAGGTAGGTAAATACATGTCCTTTGTGAATTAAAAAGGGGTAATTATGTCAGCCTTACTGCATTTGTGGGGGAATAGCTACAAGTAAAGTGAAAATGTCAGGAAATATTTAATATTAAACACAAATAACCACAAGATTTTATGAAAATAATGATAAAACAATTTTTTAGTTTCTCTTGATATTCAAATTAGAATATGAACACTTATCTACAAACACTGTTTTATTTTCATTTTAAGTAGTTTCAGTCCTAGGCTATACACTCAGTACAACTGCCGTAATTTTCCTGTCAAAATAGGTATGGCTATAAAAGACCCCAAATCATTATTTTTATCTTTGTAATTTATCTTTATGCTTTCTATAAACAAAATCCAAATAAATTCTGATACTGAAAATATTTTTGCTTCCTAGAAACATGTAGGATTATGCTGTATGGGGTATGCTGAGATTCATTTAAAAGCAGACATCACAACTGGGCATGGTGGTACATGCCTGTAACACCAGAACTCTGGGAGGCTGAGGCGGGAGGATCCCAACTTCAAGGCCAATCTGGAACATAGTGAGATCCTGTCCCAAAGGAGTAACAACCAAAAAACCCCAAACCAAAAAACCAACCCAGAACTTGTTTGTAAACCTCAAAGTTGTTTTTTGGGTTAACTATATACTATGCTGATACTTCTGCCATTGTGCCAAAACTTAGATCTTTTGGAAGCATTCCTTTCTTTGTGAATAGGCTTCAGACTACATGGCATAGTCTTCCAAATAGTCTACTGCTCTCTCTCCTGGGACTTAATGCCTAACTTTCCCTTCTTTTGCTAGAACATTACAAAGAAATGAATGGAATGTAAAACGTTACGACCTACCTCCAACTTAAATCACTTACAAAACAGAAGCAGTGGATACTGATATCAGAGAAGAGTCAATGGGAAAGAACCAGCATTACTTATGTACCACTCACTTTATATGATCAATTTATCCCTCTCTTTTGATAAATGAGGCTGGCAAGGGCTAAGTGTCCTTAAAGAGAGATGACACTCAGACTATGTGTAGTCTGTCTAAACCCGTAACCAGAGCATATTTTCCACTGATGACACTGCTTACTAACTCTTCCAAGGGTGTACTGAAAAATTATGTGAAGAGTACTCTTCAGTTTGCACGGAAGGGCCAACATTACTTTCATGCACCTGAGTTTCTACCTTTGTGTTAGCCATATATGACCTGAAGCGTTATTTACTCAATGATTTTTTTTATATGGATTCGTTTTTAACTCAAAATCTAGAGGAATTTTTATATTACCATTAAAATGTAAAACAGTGTATCTGCCAGACAAAGGAAAACATAAGGAAATAATTATTAAAAGCTCTAAGTACACCCTGCTCCTCGGAAGCTCTCTGCACCACCAGCTAAGCATCCTGGGGTAGTGGGGTGGGGTTGGGAGTTGGGAAGACCTGCCTATACAGCATCAGGAAGACAGGGAGCTCCTGGCATGGCAGTGGCCTTCAGCAGTTCCTGAGGGTCACACCCAAGACACAGTAGCTGTCATTTCCTTTCCATGTTCAGATATCACAGAGATTTGGAATTGTGGGAGAGACGCAGCTTGAGAGAAGATGGAGGAATATCCCAATGGCATCAGAACTCTGTAGTTGCAGCTCAGAGTACCTCTAGAGTGCTAATTTGGGCAAAACTGCTGGTGGAACAGAACACCAAAATGTACCTTTTCTATCACAGCAATTTTCCACTCTTTTTAGTAGTACTAAGATATAAGTGAACTCGTTGTAAAACTTCAGATTGTCAGAAGCTAAACTTGACATCTCAATATTTCATTGTCAATAAATTAGGAAATGTGACATTTAAAAATTATTAAATATTGTAAAAGTTTTATAAAGAAACAAAATCTCAAAGGTAACAGCTGGCACTTTAAAAAAGCATTTCTGTGTCTTTCAGATTGTAAATTCCAGAAAAGCAAGCATTCATCTAATCTTTGTATTTTTTTCCTAGGGCCCAGTACAGTATACGACATAATAATTTGTGTTGGAATATTCCAAATGAATTCATTTCTGTCAAGACATTTGATTCACGTTTACCCAGTGTTTCATCTTATTAAGAAATGACTTTTGCAGATAACAATTTGTTATGAATGACCTTATCTTTAACAATGTGAAGATACCCAGAAGTTAACTGAACTCTGGCTTATTAACAAGTTTGTTCAGTGTTCCTTTGGGTGAATTTTATTTCCATGCCATCCCACTTTTGGTAAAATATGAGTATTTTCTTACATGTGAATTTCGAATGTCTTTTTCTGTGGGTAATGATGCACTGTTAAACCTTAGCAAACTTAACAAATCACTTGCACTCACCCATTCTCTAGGCATCTTATTAACCCCAAAGACTCACTGAAGCGCCTGAGTAGGTGTTCCTGAAATCCAGGATATAGCTGAACATTCAAAACTGAAGGCAAATGAACAATATAGTTTTGATAATCTGAAGGCATAGACACCTAATTATAGGCAGAGACAGTTCCACGGAAAGGGCCTGGAGAAACCTTTGGCACAGAAAAGAATGCACACTGAATGCCCACGCGCTTAGAACTTTGTATCATTCAGTGCTCACAGTAACCCAAGAAACTGGGAGGAAACCAAAGACCACAGAGGTTAAGTACTTTTCCAGGACCACCCAGCTTGTAAATAGCAGAGTTGGGGTTTGAAATCAGGCCTGTGTGACTTCAAAGACTATTATTTTCTCCTTATCACTGCCTCTATGGTTAATGGAAAATTTCAAAATAATAATTTGGGGGCCAAGGACACAGCTCAATGGTACAGCACTCTTTTAGCCTGTGTGAAGCTCTAGGTTTGATCTCAGGCACTGGAAAACAAACAAAATGATCTCTTGAACATCTTGGATACTTGCAAGGTCATTTCATCCCTATACAGAGATCAATGAAAGCTGGAGCTTTGTAAGATGAGGGAGTTGTAGCTCATCATATAACTCACACCAAGTGAGGACTGACTGGTAAATAGTGGGAAGCCTAAAAACTGCGGTACAGTGGGTTCAGAAGGGCATTTCTAACATGGGAGCGCCACATGCTTTCAGGTTCACTGAAGCGTAGCTTGAAGCACTGTGTCCCAGGATGGCCAGCCTCAGCTCTTACAGCTGAACAGGTCAAGTCAAGGCTCTGCATTATTTTTGTGAAAAGCAGTGTCATAAATGCAACAGACTACCTGAACAGTGCTAGATGGCAACCAGAAGGCAGAATTCCCGTGCAGAACATGGATTGAGCCAGTTTACACAAGGGAGTTTTTATACACACACACACACACAAAATCCAAAGTCACTTCCCTATCGCTGATTTGTGGTAAGTAGGAGAGCAATCTGCTTTATTATGTATTTAACATTTTGTGTTTCTGGGGGCACTGGGAGTGCAAAGATGTGAAGATGAAAGTTATTGTCAACATATTTATAATACTGTGTAGGGAACAGTAGGAAGTTTGCATTCAAATACAAATCAATGTGAGGCCTGTGCTGTAAGAGTGCATTTTCCTTGTCTTACATTTTTTGTACGTCCTAAAGAAAAATTTAGCTTATCATTTGATATATTAGCATATCAATTGATTATATGACATTTCCTTATAACCCTGTCTGTACATTGTATTTTCTTCATTGAAAATGCAGAGGTAGTTGGTGTGGTAATGAATGCCTGTAATCCCGGCATTTTGGTTAGCTGAGGGAGGATCACAAGTCTGAGGCCAGCTTGGGCAAAGCCTTGATTGAGACCCTCTGTCAAAATAAAACATAGCTGGGGATATAGCTCAGTGGAAGAAGCACCTGCCTAACAAACGCAGGGTCCTGGGTTCGATCCCCAGTACCGCCAAATAAAAAAAAAAATAGTAATTAAAATAAAATAAAAAAGGGCAGGGCATGTAGCTTAGTGCAAAGGCCCTGCGTTTAATCCTGTTAGTACCACACAACATACACAGGTGAACGTCACACCATAACATATTAACATGTTTAAAATTAATAAGGTAAAGGGCAGGGGCAGGGCTTTTGTATTGTGCCACTACATTAAATATAGTGCTTTCTTTAGAACATAAGATACCCTACACTGTACAGTATATCCAAACCCCAAACGGTTGAGGGAGAAAAATATTCTCTGGCATTGATACACTTACTGTAGTGGCCTGTCCTGTTCTATAGCTCAGGTTTCTAGGACTGTTTGCTGCGGAGACCTAGAGATGAATGCTGGCTGTGGCATGCCCATTTTCCTCCTGCCTGTGGCAAACTTCAACCATCAGCTCTGGGGAGTTTCTGTAGACTTCTATGTCGTCTCCTATAAGGTCAGCTTACTGCTGAGTGTATGGTTCAAATTCTAAGGCTATTTTTTTGCTTTTGTATATGGTTCTATGATGACATATAACAGGAGCACAACAATTTTTTTTTTTTTTTTTTGGTATGGGGAATCGAACTCTGAACCTTGCGCTTGCCAGGCAGGTGCTTATGCCACTGAGCTATATCCCCAGCCCTAACAAATACTTAACGTATGAGTTTGTACTGATTGAATTGAGCAAGGTCTCCATTTCAACCAGATCACTCAGCAGTTTTTATGTTGGTATCGAGGTAGTCATTATTAAATACAATGAAAGGCAAGCGCTATTTTAATATGTATGAGGGGAAATGGGCACAAGGCTAGAGATAATCACATTAAAAAGTTCTTAGGGCTGGGGGTACAGCTCATGGGCATATGCTTAGAATTCACAAGGCCTTAGATTCAATGCCCAGCACACAAATACACACAGCCCTTTTGACATTAGTTAATGAAGCCTAAACATTATCAACATATTGCCACTTCTGGTTATTGCATTAGCAAAAGCTGAGTTAGAGGATGGGCATTTGCCTTTTTAAGTTTTATAAGATTTTTTTTTTCAAATTATGGAGGAAGAAAGAGTTTTTGTTACTGATTGTGGACTTCAAAGTACAAAATATGGTGGTATCTTAGTTCACAAATTTGTGTTGCAATTTGGGGTATGATGGCTGCAGTTGTTGGTCATCCGATTGGAGTCTGTGAACAGAAGAGTTCATGAACGAAGACATTACTGTACTGTACTTTCTAAATAACGTTACATAAATGGTAAATAAGATGTTCTCAAGTGCTTATAGAATGGGCCAATCTTTGATTACTGAGATAGGTGAATTTTAGGTTAAAATCAGTGGTTTTGTTGGTGAATTAGAAAATTTTTCAAAATTTAGTCAATCCATAAAGGATTGATGAATATGTTCATGATTAAAGATATCAAGTAAAATATAATCGCTGTTTAATGGTATGCTTCCAGTTCTAAAATATAAGTGATTTAAACTGCTCACTTTGTAAGGTTTCTCAATTGTTATCAAGTTTCCCATTTTACCAGCGCAAACTTTTAAATGTCCAACTGGCATGCCGGATATCCAGTAACTATCCTTTCCAGTCTCAATTTAATCTCTATGAGGTAGTTCAAAATCATTGTACCCCTTAAAAGTTATCACAGCTGGCAGTAACTTTCCAATGCATATATTATATACTCAACTGGCAACCCATGTCTGTAAATTCAGTTGTTTTCATTTTTTATTTTTAGTGTATTTAAGAAGCAAGATTATTTCTTATGCATTATAATTTCTGGGAGGAAAGCTATGTAAAGCATTTGGAATTAATTGGAAGGTGCATTCAAGTGAGTGAGTTTTTCTTTAGTTGGCATATTTTCTAAAGGAGAAAAACTTTGAAAGAAAATGCAGTATTCAGTCTGAAACAAGTATTTTGAAAACTGTTAAAAGTTATTAATTTTCCTAAAATGTACAAATGGCTCATTTTTATTATCACCCATGCACTGTAATAGTTTGGAGAGCACCAGGTTGAAGATGCAACAAATACTCTTTGAACACTTCAATAAATACAATGTAAACATTCACTTTAATAATGTTTCCTTTGTCAGTGCAAATCTGAGCACATTTTTCCCTGGCCTCTGGCTGAGCCATGACTAGCTGAGTAGCAACAGCAGAGTGCTGAAAGAATTTCTCAACAGTAATTTGCTTGTTCTAATTTACTTTTCAAGGTTGATGATCAGAATCACTACACTGCTTGCACAAAGATCTATTTCCATGAATCTGATCCAGTCATTCCTCATACTCTTCTCATGTTTAGTTTCCCTGGTGGCTTCACCAAATACGTTAATTGAATCAGAAGTGCCACTAGCACTCCAGATCTACAGTTTCACATACAAATGAACTCCTTTATCCTTTAGGAACAAATCTGCTACACCTGTTGAGAATGTAGGGCTGCACTAAAATAGACAACCATTCTTGTCTATTTCCATAGGGTGACTAACAGGTGGTCTTTTGCTCTTCAAATAGAAATACTCTCAAAGTAGATGCATGCAACAATACCAAAGCATTATCTGATCAATCCTTAAAAAAATTACATCACTCAAGATCAGAAGCCTCCTGTGGTTTTTAAGTCTTCCTTCTCATGTGATATTACATGATTTATGTGATATATGTTCAAAAAGCAAGGCTTATTTCAAGTGTACACTATTCCAAAAATGTAGCAGGATGTAATCAAGCTAGCTTCAAAATCTTCAGTAGGTTTCAAGCTAGGTAAATGTTTTCCCAATCTAGTCTCAGAATTTGCAATAAATATCAAAATACTAAATGTTTTTCCAATCTTTTTGTGAATCTGTTTCTACAAACCTACCATTTAAAGAGCTCCAGCTAAATGATCTAAAAATTCACTACTTACATTCTTCATATTAAACACAGTAATAAAAACCAGCAGAAAAAGGAAACTCCTGTTCAATCACTGACAAATTAACAATGTAAATAAATTGGATCACACTGAGATTACAAGCAAGCTCTACTTTTAAAAGAAAAATGTTAACAAGGTTTAAAGTCATTTTCTCTTCATAACCTGTAGAGGGCACCCAAGTCCTTAAAAAAGGTATGAAGTTCGACTAATTTTTCATCATTATTAGTGTTTACTGAACAATCGCCCCTCCCCCTGAACTATCATTTAGGCCGGGGAATGTCTGTGCTAGCGCGCTTCTGTACGAGTGAGGCCCTGTGTTCAATCCCCGATACTGTGAGGGGGGAAAGAAAAGGACAAATTAAGGAAACAAGACTTCAAATGTTCAATGCATTCTAGATATGTAGATTTTTCATTTTCTACTGAAAAAGCATCAGCAGGTGGTTTCCGCTGCTGGGCATTCAGCAATCTGTAAATTTATAGAGTAGCCGGGTCCTTAGAGAAATCAACTTGGCCCTCGGGGTAACAGGTTTGCAAGGCAGTCAATGGGTCAGTGATGCCCCTGAGCTTCTCCAGGATGTATGAGGAAAACAAGTGTTCTGTTTGGTGATGACAATTAGAAGTTAATGGAAAAGCCTCTGGCTTTTCAAGAGTTTTAACCATTTTGTAAGACTAGTCTCATTGAGACCCTGGACAGTTTTCATGAGTCTCATTATTATTAACATTAGTATTTGGAAGGAAGATATTTGATTGTAAATATTCTTCCTCTGGCTTGATACTGAAATGTTTCACAGGAAATGACACACTAGCATCATATACATTACATCCACACACACACGGATGTTATGCAAATATATACTCTATGATGGTGTATTTTAAGATGTACTGTGGCATTGTATTGTTTACTGCATGAGTAATTATTAAAACATGTTTCTTAGCAACACATCCATGTGATCATGCCCTTCTACTCTTCTGTATATATATATTTTGATACTCAGTTTTGCTATGGCTAAGTAATTTACTATTTAAAGACCCTTAGAAATGTATTATTAAATTGAAAGTAGAGGCGGCTGATTTGGTACAAACTTAGATACATACTTCTTGGAGACACTGTAATTTCTAAATCAGATCACAAAAGGATTTGAGTCAAAAAATAGGAATGACCTTGCAAATCTCTACTGGGACGAGCAACTATGAAACATTTTACCAAAATGTGTTGTCAATTTTACCAAAATTGATCACTAATAAAAATTTATTTAGTTTTGAGATGGTGTCCTATTATCTTGCCCAGACTAGTCTGGAATTCCTGGGCTCAAGGGATCCTGCCTCAGTTTACCTAGTGTTTGGGATCTGTAGTGTTACCAGGTCTTCGTTGAATTTAATCTTTAAAACCAAATTTTATTGTATATAATTATAGGTATCTGTCTATATATTTTAAAGGTCTGGAATTATATTTGAGGAATAAATCCCCAAACTTGGACATCTTGCAAAGTAAATAGATTGATATTAGTAACATACTTAAAAAGTCCTAATTTCTTTCTCACAGTTCCACAGAATACTTCAAAGTTGAAATACATAGAAAAGGCATTCAGATAAAGAAGAAAATGGGAAAAGAACACTTAAAATAATTTCTCTGAAGTGTGTTGGTAACGATACTTTATGGAAAAGTCTTCATTCTGAAAATGAATGCAATTATTATTTTAATGGAAATATAACAAGCTCTGTGTCCTCAAGAAAGGAAAAGTCAATAAGCAAAGCTTTGAAATCAGAAGTCTTACAATAAATAATCGTGTATTACATTTCCCCAACTGGATTTCTTTCCCCCATAGCATGACACTTACTAATGATGGTGATGGGATGTAAGAAGAAACTATGTAGTTTAATAATAAAACAGAAGCATTTTCTCAACCTAAACTGTAGCCACGCCTCTGATTATTCGGTTATTGGAGGGCCAATAAGCATATATTCTAGCACAGGAAATAAAATGGGAGGTTATACTTGGAATGTAGTCTTTGTTTCTTCCTTTTTCAAAGCCTGTGTTTCCTTATATCATTGTTAGGCAAAGCAAAAAGACATGTTTGTTCTATTACGTAAGAAATAAACTTCATTTGGTATTCAATTGACTTTCTAACTTAGCAGACAAGACTTTCCATTTTCAAATACTGAAAATAAATTGCATTCTTGGCCCTTGCTTTAAAAGGTTATAGAGAATAAATGCACACCCTGGTAGTGTTCTAGTGATCTCCCTAATCTCAGTTGCACTTTGTCAGAATGAGGTAACTGGTAGTTAAGTGAAATACCCTAGATCAAAGGGGGATTAATCACCAACTGAATCCTTGCTGAATAAGCCTGTCATTCAAGAAAATTATTTCCACTGAACTTAGCAGAGGATTGAAGGTCTTTGCATAACAGGGACCAACATACTTCAGCCAGGTTAGAAGGTTCAGAACTCATCCCATGTTTAGCTTTTTGCCTCTTTTCCTTTCAGCAGCCTGGCACAATGGTTTCTAATCTGATAATACAGCTAACTATCTAAATGATGTCAGAACAGGAAAGTTGCAAAGTTTGGATGAGGGATGGATCAATTTCACTTTCAGTAACTCCTAAATCTGATTTGTTGGAATTTAAGATGTAATCCTAAACAAGTCCCTTAAACCTGAGAACTGTTTATTAACATCCCTTTTTTGACCTTTGTTTTATGAACAACTACTCTGCCATGGCAGCAGTCTCTGCAGAGATTTTGATGGTAATTCCACCTATGGACTTCCTACAGGTAGTAATGTCAGAATCAACCAATGTCTATGTTTACATACTGTAAGAAAAACTACAAGAAAAATATTAGCAGGTGTTATGTATACAAAGTGTCTTCTGGAAAAGATCTTAAAAGTCAAACACTGTATAAAGCCATAATGATTTTGACACAAAAATACTGAGTTAGCATAAAAAATTATGAGACAGACTGTTTAACAAAAATAAATGTTAAATAATTCTCCTAAGAATTCTTGACAAGAGTATTTACACTTCAGACTTGAGACTGACGTAATTACTTAGGAAGTCTAAAGTATCACAGTAATGGTAGTGCCTACTACATTGCTGGCTTTAAAAAGTTATGAACTATCTTTTCTGGAGCTCATTCTCAGAAATTTAACTTTTTCTTTCTGCCCTTTGGATTTAGGGAAGAATAATTACCCTTATGATAAACATCAGATTTCATAATCATATTTCGGCACCAAAGCGAATTTAGCAATTTTGCGTCTAGAGCAGGTCTGACACCATCCAAGTCTTTCAGTGGAAGTAGTTGCTCATATTCACTGCAAACGCAAAGCATCTTTCAAGTTTAAAAATGCAAAGAATAGTTATCAAAGAAAATGAATAAAATCCACAGTGAGATAATTTTTTAGAAAATGATTGAAGTTTTAACCCAAGAAAGAACTCTTAGAGTGTCTTATAGCTTAGAATAAGAACATGTCAATCACGATTAAGCTTCTGGAATCGGAATCCCTTTGAAATGCAGCTGTTTCTTCTTTAATTGTGGCAGCAGACTCTGAAGAAAAGAAAGGTCCAGCCTTAAAGATGAGTAAGGAATACAAAACAGCTCAGGATTAGTTGTGGAGTTCAAAGGTCGCTAATTACACTAAGGAGTTCCCAGACGCAGGGAAAACATTAAACAGGTCACCTACCAAACGGGGAAACAGACTTGGTCTTCAGAAATTATCCTGAAGTGACAGGTTTCTAGACAAAATCAAAAGCATCGTAGTGTGCCCAGCTGACCTCGTTGGGATAGAAACAGAAGTTGGTTTAGTTCTGCAGCATGATGTTAGAATGGAAGGGCAACAGATGGCCTAAGGTTCCCCACCACCCCTATGCTGTCCGGTCCTCCCTAGACTTTCCTCTGGCTTCTAGAAATGTCAAATCAAAGTTTGCTCGTTTTTCTAATTTGCTTATGTAGAAAGTTTTGCCTCAGGGATTATATTGAGCCTCTCCTTACTCCACATAAATACCTCTCGCCTACCTTAGTGCTCTTTGCTAAGCAGTGTACACTCAGCATCACCAAATGGTTCTGCTAATGATAATGTAAGGAAATGTTAAGCCGTCTTTGAGTTGAAGAGATAAATAACTTATGGGGGATAGTATTTTCTTTCACGCTCCCAATAAAGTTTTTACTACTGATTATCCAAGATTTAGCCAGAAAAGCAAGTTAAAGTCTCGGTCAGGCAGTTATTCTTTTCTTTAATATTTGGGATACTTCTGAACATAAAACCTTATGCTTTGATAATGCTCTGCAGAAAATGAACGTTTATAATGAGTAGGATTGACCTTAATTAAAAAAATCTTATTTCACATCCTAAGTTTATATGCACTATCCCTTCAAACTATTATGGTTCCTTTTTGAGGAGTTACCAGCTTTTTCTAAGCTTTTCCTTAGAAGACTCATTAAAAAAACAGAACCTAAGACATAATTGAGCTTGGAATATTAATCTGTTCTGCATATTTTTTATAATGGTTCTAATTCTGTTCTGTATAAAGAATTTTAACATGAATTAAGTTCTGAGGATCTTGAGACTTTATTTTGGCCACTTAAACTCCAACTTGACAATGAACTGCTCTGAACGCAGAAAGTGATGTTTAACTGTAGGAACAAGTGGAGACTAAAAGACGTGACTAGGTGGTTTCTGAAGGAACTGAAATAATGGTAATAAGGAGCAAGAGCAACAAATGTAAGGAAAATACGCCAAATAGGACTAAAATAAAAGTAAGCCTCTACATTCACACGAAGCTTTTTGAATTTTTAATATGAATCCATTCACTAATGGGTTTTAATTTAGTAAAACATGGAAAAAGCAGTAACTATACTTTATCTTTAAAAACTTGGCTGCAGACATGCAGTGATCACAAAACACCTCTCCCCTCTTCAGAGTGCTCCGTCTGCCTTAGCAGGCCTGATGACATCCCAAGCAACCAGTTATTTTGGCAGATTAACAAGCTCACTAACAAGAGGCTGTAGAACAGAGAGACAAGTACTACCTTGAAGAGAATTATGTGGATTCTTTATTAGTCAGTAGGCTAGAAGGGTTAAAGAACAAGTCACTATTAAAGTAATTTTCCTTTATCTCTGTTAATTGTGGGTTTTTTGTTCTTTCCCAAGAAATTTTATAGTTGTTTCTTACTTGGTTTCTGGTATTCTATAACAGCGCATTGTACCAGAGGTTTAGGACTCAGGTCTGGAAGAGCAAATACACTTTGCACATCAGCTGCAATCCACCGGAATGGCTGCCTGAAATTCTGCCCTGAGAATAAGCCCAGAGTTTTACTCAGAAAGGCTCAGTATAGAAAGGCTGTGACTAATTAGAAATGTCTGCCAGATGTGCAGGAAGGAGTATTACAATGTGCTGACCAAAGACCAGTCTAAAATGTGCTAGAATGAATCATACTTTTCTACATTCTGAATCATAGTGACATAAAATCAAAGATAAAAAAACTAAAGACATCAGTCTTTCAAACTACTAGAATATTCTTTTAAACTATTATACTAGACTAAAAACAGTAAATTTGAGTACTTTTAAATTAAATCACTTTTTTTACTCACAGATTATATTAATATAAATTAGAAATAAAACTGTATTCCATGTAAGCTATGTTACCATAATGCAAGCTCACTCACCCTATTTACCTATCTATCTAATCATTGCATGTGGTTCTAGGGATTAGACCAAGGGCCTTTGCACTGAGCTGCATCCCCAGCCCTTTATTTAACTTGAGACTGGGTCTTGCTCAGTCACTAAGTTACCCTGGATGGGCTTAAACTTGCAACTTTCCTGCCTCAGTCTCTCAGAGTGCTGAGACTACCTGCATTCACCATCACAACAGGCTAATAAATTCTATTTAAACATGAGAAAATCACAGTAATAATGATCCATATGTTACTGGAGCAGGGGCTTTAGAATTCCAGATGTAATAATCAGATGAAATTAGTTTCCGATCTGAAAGAGGAAAAAGAAAAAGAATTAATGATACACCTATTTTATCTTACCAAAAATTCAACGAGAGCAAAGTCATAATTTTTAAAAATTTACTGTGAAGTATTCATTTTAATTTTGTTTTATCAAGGCTTTAACTTTTATTACTTTAAAAAAATGAGCTCATTAAATATTTGAATGATCCATCTTTGAACTTGTATGAAACATTTTCTACTTAAGGCAAATCTGTCAATTTTTCCCCATATCTCCCTCAATTCTATTTCTTATTGGCTAACACCTTTTAAAAATTTTTAAGAATTTTTTCCAAACATTGACAGGCTTTACTGTGGGGGGGTTCCTGTCAGTGTCTGGCTAATACTTTAATTGCAAAAATATCTAGAAGTTCCTTGTTAGTTTTCCTTTCAGAAGTTACCTGATTCTGGTCTTGCTGTTACTCATTCAAAGTGGGTTAAAAAAAAAAGTAAGTATATTACTGATGTATTACAAAGCTGATATATTACTAAAACTTCCCATTCTGTATTGTTTTCTGAAAACTACAATATATTTACTTAGTACTTACAAAATGCTTAAAAGTATTGTAGTTACTACTTAGACAACATATTTCCCATATATAATGTTAAATATTGGTCTGTTTGCATTTTGATAGAAAAATGGTCTATTCAATATTATGCTTTCATTACAAAAATAAAAAAAATGCATCCTAATACTTTCATGACTTCATTTAAAGAAACAAAAAAAAATATGATGTAAGAGAAAATCTAGGCAGGGTAAAGAATACTGGCTTATTTTGATGACATCACATAGAATTTATTACTGTCATTCACAAGAAACTGCTTACAGTATGTACAGATATTTCTCATTTAATGACCAAGTTATTATGGTCCTGCAACAAGGTTGTTAGATGAGGAACTGCATACAGTATGCACATTACAATACCCAGAACAAAGAAATGGTCAAAGGAAATTCCAACTTAGTGACTTTGCTTCTATTTGGATAACTCTTACATGCAGTACTGTAATGTATAATAGAACATAAACTATAGTACTGTACTATACAATAAGCAAAAATCACAGTACTATATTATACTGTATTGTGGAAGAAGCCACCATGGGTTGCACTGCTGCTCACGTTCCCTCACCGTAAGCCCAATGCGGGTCATAAGTCCGAACAGTCATAACTAAACAGGTAGGCTGTCATACAAGGAATATCCATAACACTATTATTTCCACTTTATAAATGTGGAAACTAAAACTTTGGGAAGTTTACTAACTTGCCCAAAATTACACAGCCAATAAAATGGAGCCACACTCAATCATTGTCTGCTCAATGTCAAAGCCCTGGTGAACCAACTCTGAAAAAAAGAGTTCATTATAAGCAGAGCAAAGTGCATCAAACGTTATACTAAAGCACAGCTCTACATCAGTCTTTGCTGATTCATACCTTTTCTGAGTTAGAAGGCAGAGGGCAGGGTAAATTCACAAAGCGTTAGGGGGTGTCTTAGTTACTTTTCTCATTGCTGAGACAAAATACCCAACACCCAGAGTTACAGGAGGAAAGGTTTATTTAGCTCACAGTTTGTAGAAATTTTAGCCTATAATTGGCTGACTCTAGGCAGGGTGGCACATGGCAGAGGAGAAGGTTTATGGCGGGCAGAAGGTAGCAAAGCAAGAAAAGATGGGCAACTGTCGTTCTTTCTGTCCCTGTATCTTATTTAGGCCGGGTGGGCAGCACTCACATCCGTACTTCTAGTGGCTTCATCTTAGCACTGCACTATGAGTCAGTTCTAGCGTCACACGCTCAAGACCCAGCCACCTCTGAAAAAGCCCCACTTAGGACTGCATAGGGGCTTGTGGGGACATCAAGACACAAGCCATAACACTGGAAGTGCACTGGGCCTCAATGCTTATAAACTGGTATTATTCTCTAATTTCTAAATTCTTTTCCATTTTAGATTTACCTTAAGTAAAAACAACATACTACAATTTTAATTCCATTAAGTTATGGAGTTTCATTAAGTTAGTTGGAATCTATACAACTTACGCGCACTTATTTTGGGTTTTCCTGAGGCAAACACTTGAACTGAATGCTGATCTGCATAACAACCAGTGAGTGTGTAATCTAAAATCCTGAAATGAAGCTAGGAAAGGGAGAGAAATGTAAGACTTAAGGTGACTGGTGAAAATGGTCACATTCTTTCCCCTTGTTACAATTCACACAGTTCACAATAGCAATCACAATTATTACACTGCACTGTGTGTACACACATGTGCAATAGTATACAAATATGTACTTATCAACTACATATTCTCTTCTATCCACAGACTATGTGATTGTGACATATTTCACATATTTCATATCAAAATGCTTTTACAGGCAAGAATGTACACTTTTTTGTAACATATAAGAATGCAATTATAAAAGAGAAACATTAGTTACATCATAGTTGGGAGGGAATGACCTGCTTTATTTAGTTTTCCAGAAAACTAAAATTTAATTTTTACAGAACTTAACTTAGAAATCACCTGTTTCTTCATGTGGAAAACTTTTCCAAAATGTAATTCATGGTTCCTGAATTTCATTGATAATGTAGGGTTATCACAAAAAATGCCAGTTACTATATTGCGCTGTAGGGAGTAGGCATTAATACCTTCTCTGCAGCGTGGTACTAGGACACCCTGAATCACAGCAACACTCATAAACTATGAAGAAGTCAATGTTTTACAGGCCGCCACTTGCCTTTTGCTGTGATTCCTGTCATCTCTGCTCCTTACTACTCCTGACCCTGAAATACCCTTGCAGCTTTTCTACCCTTTTGCGGGCAGCACGGGGACCGGGGACCCGACCCTATGGCCTTGCGCATGCTGGGCCAGCGCCCTGCTCCTGAGCTACAGCACTAGCCCTGTACTTTTTGTTCTTTTCTTCCCTGCACAATTTCCCCCATTTCATAACTTTCTCCTTTAATTGCCAAATTAAATGATCTTAAGTATAAGATATAGTTTTTAGATCTCAACAATTCTTTCCTGTTGTAGTTTGGTATAATTCTGAATGCTGGAAGACATATATGGCAAGGTTCACTTCTACATATCTCACTCCACGTAAAACTCAGTCCATTCAATGAACATAAGTATGTATTATATGCTTTGTATGAGATTGTAAATGGTTAAGCAACAGAAATGGACAAATCATAGTATCTACCCTTGAAGGACATACAGTGTAGTAACATCCTACGTTCTGAAAAATTAGGAATTTTTATAGTAATCCTTAAAACAAAGCTAAAAGATGTAATTGAAGCCAACATAAGAAAAAAATGAATTAAGAACAATCTACATTTGACCTTACTACTACTTCCCCTAACTGCCTTAACTGACAAATTTAAATCTCTCTTCTTTGACTTCTTTGAGAAAATAGGATAAAGATTTGGAAGAACCACTGAGGCAAACTGAAGGAGTGATCCTGGGGGTAACAGGGTGCTATCAAAAGTTATAGTTTCCATCGTGTCACCTATTTCTTCTTTATCGGTAACTCCTAAATCCTTACATCCAGGTGACTTCTCCGGAGAACTAAGTGTTAGGGGTTTAGCTCCTCCTCTGACACTTAGGTTAAGATACGCTATTACCAGTAACACGTATATGACGCTCACCCCTTGTGAACTCCATGCCATCTCACTACTTTTTGTCAAAATATGTTCGTAATTCAGCCTGTATTTATGTGCTAAGTACTGGGGAAAATGCTGGGGGTAAAATAATGACTGAATGAACCGAACTCACATAATTTCTGTCCTATTTGAAGTTTGAATTTGGTTTATGTTACACGTTTTTGAACACAGTCTTTGACTTGTAACTTTTTTAGTTTCAGTACTGGAGGCCAAAACTTCACCTTCATCAGGACTGCTGGTGTAATCCTTTTCTTTTTCTCCTGCTGATACTACACTAGTTCGGCATCAACTTATTACCTTTTTCTGGAGTAATAAAATGTTTTTGTTGTTGCTAGTTTTTTTTTCAATTACCTTCCTAGAATGCAGTACAAATTGATGTTCACAAAATATCACTTTTTGAAAGACCATTCTCCTAATCAACAAGTATGTCTACCAAAGGAATAAAGAGGTCAAGCCCTCTACATTCCGAACCTAAATTATTTATCCAGTTTCATTTAATAGTACTGTGACTAGCACGGGCTCTTAAATGTATCCTTATTTACCCTTCTTCATCCCTGGAAGTCATTTTTTTACTCTACTGTTAGTCAGTCTTTACAGCTTCATGGTCGTGCTTATCTAGGCCTAGTGTTTGCCTCAGTTCCGTCTTTCCTTGACCACCTGGCTCCAAAAAGCTCCTTCCTTCCTTGAAATAACAAAACAGTTAACACTGATGAGCTGCTGACATGCAATTGATGAAAGGATGAAAATTCCTAGAGAAAAGAGAGGCATATTACGCTTTTTGTGTACATATCTTGAACCTGTAACTGAGAGCTGGCAGGTTGAGTCTGCGTGTGAGGCGCCGCCTGGGACCGGCCGACGCGGAGCACCAGCAGTCACCTGGCCGCCCAGAGCTCCAGCTGGCGCTGGGCGTGGCGTCCCCAAGGCAGGAGCAGAGAGGCCAGAGCGAGAGAGAATCGAACAAATGACTGAACCGCGGAGGAGGCCAACATGTGAGGTAGGGAGTTCTTTGGGGTTTGTTACTTTTTTCCTCATTTTTTTTCTTTTTCCCTTTTAACTTTTCCCCCCTTTCTTATCTTTATTTCCTGTTTTTCTTTTTTCCCCTTGTTCATTTTTTTCTGTTTTCTAATACTATTAAATCCCTTTTACTCCTCCATAGAATTCCCTATCCTGCTTCTCTCTTCTCCTTCTCATCTTCCATTGGTAAAGTTTGCAAAGTTCACTTTTCTCATTCTCTGGTTTCCAAGACCTTCTACCTTTGCTGGTATAACCATAAAGCTTCACGAATCCTAAGACAGAGATCTGAATCTTTAGATTGTTAACTTCACACTATTATTGTTGAATAATATTCAACTTCATACTTCATACTATTATTGTTGTTGTTCTATCACTGGTAGTGGAGCTAAAGCAGTACCATTTGGTAGACATCACTGTCGGTCAATATTGAACCTGTCTCAGTGTTTTTACTGTAATTGTAGATCTTGGTGCTGACTTTATTACTATAACCAAGCCAATAGAGTTGTTACTAATAATTAGTTCTCTTTAGATGCCAATATCTAGATTCCTTTGTGTCATTAATAATACTGTGGCCTGTTCCCAGTGAAATGGGTTCTAGGCCAAACATGCTGTGACACCTCTCCAAAATAAACAGAGGCAGTTGGATTCTGGGACAGAGGCAAAAGTGAATAGTCATGTCCAGAGAGCATCATAGAAATGCAGACATTAACTAAAGAGGTTGCCAAACTAGTAACAAAGCTTTCCATTATAGTCAGCCTGCAAGCCTCAGCTCAAACAAACGAACAGAAACATGAGAATAAGGCAACAAAGTATATGCAAAAACTCCCGACTCCTCCAAAGCTGGTCCTGGTAGCATCTAGCATCGAAGGGGAGGAAATCAAAACCAAGACAGCCAAAAAGAATTATTTGGAAGTTTACCAGAAGGGATGATGAAACAGATCAACGAGTCAAGTGAAGATACTAATGAAAAGCTAGCTGGGTTAGGCAAAACAATGCAAAGCATGAATGACCAGCACAGAAAAGCAGCAGAGTATATAAAAAGGCACCAAACAGAGACTCAGGTGATTAAAAATTCTATCAAAAGTACAGGCAGGAGAAGTGACCAGTGCAAAAAGTGTCAGGAGTAGAAGATAGGACCTTATATTATACTAATTGGGGAAAAACTGCAAGTTTTCCTTCTAAAATTGGGAAAAGACAATGGTGTCCACTGTTACCACACCTATTCAACATAGTACTCAAACCATTAGCAAGGACAATCAGGTAAAAAAAAAGATACAAAAACTACATGTATAGGAAAGGAAGAAGTCAAGTTATCATTATTTGTAGACAAGATGATCCTTTGCAAAAAGTTCTACCAAAACACCCCTAGCATTAATACCCCAATTCAGCAATGCACCAGGATACAAAAATCAACACAGAAAAATTAACAGTGTTCCTGTACACCAATAATAAGCTTACTGAGAAGAAATCAGGAAAAAATACCATTCAAAATATTAAGAAAACTTAAATATTTAAGAATTGATGTAACCAATGAAGTGAAAGATCTCTATAATGGAAACTATAGTACACTGAAAAAGAAGATCAAAAAGCACATCAGAAAATGGAAAGATGTCCCCTATTATTAGATAGGCAAAATCAATACAGTCCAACAGGCCATACTTCCAAAAGTCATAAAAATATTTAATGCAGTCCCAATACAAACAACAATATTCTTCACAGAACTAAAGAAAAAAAATCCTGAAATTCCTACAGAAACAGAAGAGACCCAGAATAGCAAAAGCAATCTTGGGTAACAAGATCAAAACAGGAGTTCTACTACAAAGTATACTATAAGGCTACAATGGTAAAAACAGCACAGTATTGGCACAAAATATGGCTCAGTGAAACAGGATAGACATGTGGCTCAGTGAAACAGGATAGAGGATGCAGAAACAACCCCAGGCATATTCAGCTAGTTGATCTTTGACAAATGGCTCAAAAACATACATTGGAGGGAAGATAGCCTCTTTAATAAATAGTATTGGGAAAACTGATTTTCTATATGTAGATGACTGAATCTACACTCCATCTCTCATCCCATAGTAAACTAAAATCAAAATGAATCAAATATCTAAACATGCAAACAGACAAACTTAATCACTGGAAGATAAATTAGGTAAAACTTTTAAAGTCATAATAATACTGTGAAAGAAACCCAGTTGCACAAGAAATATTACCAAGAATCAAAAATTGGCATCATATTAAATTAAAAAGCTGCACAGCAAGGGAAACAACCAATAGAATGAAGGCACAATCTACAGAATGGAAAAAAAATCATTACCAGCTATTTCTCAGACAATGGACTAATATCTAGAATATATAATGAATTAAAAAAATTAGACCCCCCCCAAATAAAAGACCCAATCAAAAAATGGGCATCTGAAATGAACAGACACTTCTCTGATGAAGAAATACAAATGGCCAATAAGTACACAAAAAATGTTCATCATTTCTGGCCACTACAGAAATGCAAATGAAAACCATTCTAAGATTTTATTTTACTCTGGAAAGACTGGCTATCATCAATGAATTGAACAGTTACAAATGCTGGAGAGGCTACAGGGAAAATGGAACCCTTTTACATTGTTGGAGGGAATGTGAGTTAGTACAACCACTATGGAGATCAGTATGAAGATCCCTCAAAAAACTAAAATTAGTGCTGGGCAAGGTGGCACATGCATACAATCCTAGCAATTGGGAGGCTCAGGCACAGGACTGCTGAGAGTTCAAAGCCACCCTGGGGTGTATGATGAGTTCAAAGCCAGCCTGAACTACATAGCAAGACCCTGTCTCAAGCAGACAAACAAACAAATAAGCAGACAAAGAAACTAACCCACTAAAACTAGACATTTCATTTGGTCAGTTATTCCCCTTTTTGGTATCTTTCCAAGAATCTGAATCATCATACTATAGTGATACATGTACACCCATGTTTACAGCAGCATAATTCAAAATAGCTAAATCTTGGAAGCCGCCTGTATGCCCATCACCAGCTAAGTGGATAAAGCAAATACAGTATTTATACACAGTCTACGGCCATACCACCCTGAACGCGCCCGATCTCGTCTGATCTCGGAAGCTAAGCAGGGTGGGGCCTGGTTAGTACTTGGATGGGAGTATTTATATACAGTAGAGCACCACTCGGCCACAAAGATAGAAGAACTTTAGTCATCTGTAGGAAAATGGATGCACCCGAGACCATAATTTTAAGTGAAATAAATGACACAAGCTTCAATATCACATGGCTTTTCTTATAATGATAAGCTCAAAATACAAATAAAGCACAAAATGAAAGACAGATAAGAAAAAGCAGGGAGATAAATCTTTTCTCATATGGAAGGGGATTAAGAGATGAAGGAATAGGAACGGGTACAGGGGAGGGGTTAGAAAAATGAAGATGTGTCATGTACATGTACCAACTCTCCATAAGGAATGTAATCACTATATATTGGAAACGTATTAATAAAAAATAAATACTGAAAAAAAAAAGTTTGGGTGTTACTCTGGATTTCCTTTAGAATTTAAGCATAGAAATAGAAAATGAGTGGTACTAAGCAAAAAGAATTATCCACATAAAAATCATAGAATTCAAACAAAAAATGCTGGACAACAGTAAAAATCAGTTAGATATATGCAACCCAGAAACAAACAAAAGGGTTTTAACATAGTAACTCAAATAAATATGTCTACCTTTACATATGCTGTACCTCCAATACAAATCTGGTCAAATGGCTGCTTGTCATGGCTCTTGGCTCCAAAAGTTACAGTTCCAGAAAGATTAATTTCCAATGATTTTGGAAACTTTTGACCTAGAAACACAAATACACCAATCAACTATCCCAAATAGAGTGGACTACACTAAATAAAAGAAAAAAAATAAAACCTTGCTCACCGATAATCCAGATCAGTAAGCTTTTCTCTCGAAAGACCTCAAGCTGGCCAAAACTAACTTTGTATTCCAAGTGTGTAATTGGGCCTCTTTTCAAAAGAAAAGAATAAAACAGAAAACAATGATCATAGATGTAATTGTTTTAAAAGATTTAAGTCAAATCCTGCTAGTATTACTTAATACAAGGACAGCATAAAAACAGATCTGTATTCAGGTTTGCAGAACAGAACACAATAATGAAGATACACCTCAGAAAATACCAAACCCACATAAACATTTATGGTCATGACATACATTTTGTTTTTATTTCTGAGGACAATTATATCACAGAATATATTAATATATTCACATAGGTTGACACATTATTGAAACTATGATTTTACTATATATTCATGTACACGTCAGAAAGAGCTACGCTGCACAAAAACTTGAAAGGTAGAATTGATGAGGAAGCAATCCTATGGTTGGCTAATTGATCAAGTAGCTGATACTTAGCACTCACTTATATGCAGAATCCGGAAAACCTGCTAAAAACAAAGCTGTAGTAAAATAACCTCCCAGGAAGTTATATTGGCTTAAGGTTATAATTTACTAGCAAGGTGAACCAGAAAAATGACAGCAACTAGTGGTAAACAGATTTTTTTTGTTCAGTATCACCCTACATTTGAGTAACGTAAGATTATTCAGATCTCAAAAATCAGGTAAAGAAAACAGTTTATTACAGAGCAGAGGGAATATGCTAGGGAAGGTAGAAATCATGGCATCGTATTATTTATTCCTACCTATTGTAAAAAGGGATATGAGCTTCACAGAATTCAAAATTATTTTTTACACTTTCATGAAGTTTTAAATTAACTGATATTTTTAGTTGTACTTCTTCTTCTTTCACTTGATAAAAACCCAAAATTGGTGGGACAGGGACCTGAAAACAAACACATTTTTGTATAATTCTTAGGTTACAGCATCTAAAATACCAGTAGTCACTGACAGTCTTCCAGTAATATGCACTACCTAATATATATTACATTGTATATATTTATGCAAACACATATCATAATCATATTCAGATCTGCTTTTATTGACTAGTGAGTTCCTCTAGGTTGTTTTGATAATAGCAACAGTGGATCTAAATTCATTCCACAGGCAGATGTTCTTCTATCTCTCCTGTTTCCAGGGAGGATAAAGGTGCCTTATAAAAGCATACAATACAGTCCAGGCTTTGCTCTTCTCCTCTACCATGTGCTCTTCCTCTAAGTTCTCCAACTCGTAACACGGGATGGGGACTGCACATGCTGACACGGCTGTGCAGTTCCTGCTGTTCTTTTTGTACCCCGTGACTGTGTTCCCCCATCCCTTTTCTAACTCCCTAGCTCAACTGTAACTGCTCAAAGGGGAAATAGTCTGTAGGTAGGGGTGAGGTAGTCAGTCCTACTGGTACATCCGAAGTAAGACAAAGACTACTTACAGTGCAAGTCCTACAGCTCTGAGATCACACGCAAGCGGGAGAGGTAGAAAAGAGACTGAGAAGCAATGATGTGACAGTTTGAATCTTGAGCACAGAGTAATTTTAATTTTCTGGCTCTGGCACCCCGTGGCCCGGGTTCTGTATCTTTTCATAAATGATAATGAGGTTTCTTGTTGCCGTCTCAAAATAAATTATCTCTACTCCTAACCTACTGACTGAAAACTAGGATAAGAGACAAATGGTATGGTACAGTGGAAAACATGTTGGGCTCTGGGAATCTGCAAAATCTGGGTTCAAATCTAGGCTTTGCCATTTATTAGCTAAATAATAATTGACTAAGTCATATAATCCTTGACTAAGTCATTTAACTTCTCTGGCACATTCTGCATCTGTACAATGGGAATAATACCTACCTTAAGGTGTATTAAAAGTACTAAGGAAAATACATGCTTAGTGCCCAGATGTCTGATGCACAGAACTTACTCAGTAAGCAATAAATAGTTACTGATAACTTATATTTGTAACTAAGATTTCCTGGAATTAGAATTATTTCACATTTATGGTTAAAACCAGAACTAAATCATATTAGGATCTATCTTGTACCTTGTTCAGACACCTTGGTAAGGAATATTAAAAAGAAAAAAAAACACTGACTTTGAAAACTATTAATGCAGTGATAAACACCAGAAATAAGAGGCAGCCCATGCAAATGACTGAATGATCTTCCTTCAACAATTACTGTCTGGTAAATATCTCATGAGAACTCATTTGGGCCAAGAATAGAAACAATGTCCTCATGAACAGTATTTATAAATATATCATAGTATTTATAAAGGTACTTATACATATGAAAGTCACCAAGTCAACTTTTCCAAGACCGTTTACCTGGGAAGTGTAGTAACATAAGCTGAATGACTCTAAAGGTGGAGAGAATGGAAATTTGTACGGCCCACTAAATGCAGAATCATCCATTGCATCAGTGCTATTAGAAGTCAGAATGGCGGAGTCCAGAGAAGTCACACAAGGATGAACAAGGATATCCTGAAGTGGAGAGCCATTGGTGGGGAGACTCAAACTGATGGTAACATTTGGCATGGTTCCTTCCAAATCACACTGAAACAAAAGCAGAAATGGGTGTGCTTAAAATTCACTCACTTCTCTCCATTCCTTTTGCAAGTACAATTTCTGTCCCAGCCCTCTAAGTGTGTCTAAACTTGCCTTCCTCTAGTCAGTCCATTCTCCATCAATGCCAGAGATATTTTAAATGAACTACAATTTCTATTACATTATTTCATGCTCTAAATATTTCAGTGTTTTCTTTTTTTTCTGTCTGAGACAGGGTTTCAGTTTCACTATGCAGTTCAGGCTGGCCTCGAACTCGTTTTGTAGCCCAGGCTGGCCTTGAACTCGCAGGGATCCTTCTGTCTCAGCCTGGAGTGCTTGGAATACAGGCATGCACCACCATACCTGGCTAATTAGTTTGGTGCTTCTTTTAAAGCCTTTTGTTGTCTGGCCCCCATCTAACTCTTCCAATCATTTTGTATCCTGTGACTCGTGCTGTAGACATACTGCATTTGTGCATTTTCCCGAATCATTCACACTTACACTTGTATATGCATGTTGTTCCCTTTAGGTATAATGCTCTTTTCTCCCTGTAAATTCATGTCTAAGTCACTTAATGATGTGTAATGACTAAAGTTCTGTCTTGTCACATTTGGAGCCTACTTCTGGCATGTAGAAATGTATCTTTTCCCCTTTGTGATTTGACTTAGTTTATCAATAGATATTCATGAGAGTTGGGAAAAGACAAAGGGAAGCTGTTATTCTTAGAGTATCATAGAAGCCAGATTCAACAGCTTCTGACCTCTCCTTGAGCTTCTACTTCATGGCTATAAAGGCTAGCTATATTACTTTTGGAGATCTTCCCTTGATATTTTGCTTTGAGGTTGTAACAGTCACGGCACCTTCTCTGTGGACTGTGAATTCCAAACTACTCTAATTTCTGAGATGAATTTGTGAGGGTCTCTTGCTCTTAAAGGATGTAACCAGAATATTATATTTGTTTCCTTATCACCTCTTATCCTTAAGTCCTAACATATTTATTCTAATAAATCTTATAGTGGCCTTTTATGATGCAACCCTCTCAATAGGCCTTACTTATGTGTGTGTAGGTGATCTGCATCATCCTTTGTACCTAATTCTACTTTCACATTTACCCCTTAAAATGCTGGCTCAAACTGTCAAGTTGAGCCATGTAAGATTTACAGGTACTTTACTTTGCTAGAACTGCAAAATATTTTAAGTTAGTGGAACACAAGAGGCTAAATGGTTAGCACCAAGTGCACAATACTCAGACAGTCCGCACCATGCTTTGTGTCCATCACTTTAGTATCTGCCTAATCCTGTTTCCCTCTTGGAGGTCGAAGTTCTTCAAAAACAAGGATTGTTTCATTTTTCTTCGTATCTCTAGTGCTTACCACATTTAATGCATTGGAGATACTAAAGAAGTGTTTGCTAAGTTTCTATCAATGTAAGCATTAGAATAGGCAGGTGTTACGAACAATTACTATTAGTGCTCCACAGAGGTCTTTTATGATAATTATGCCAGTCGCATTTGAAAATAAAAATGTCAAATAACCTTAGAAAAGACTTAAAAATATCTATTTTGACCAGTTTTGCTTGCTTGCATCTGAGCAACTTATGTGACAACAATTTGCAGTATAACAACCAATGGTGAATTCCTACAATCCTGCCTAGTGCCACTATGTATTGTCCCTAATGTTCTTTTAAATTATTATTTTCTTATTCTCTTTAATGAGTTGATCAATCTTTTATTCTTACATCTGGTAATCTGAGCAACTTCGTTGAAGATAACAATATGTAATACAACAACTATTGTTAATCCCTATCATTTGGTTTGAAACCCTGTATCACTTCTAATGTCCTTGCTTTGTGTTGTTCATATTCTGCTTTTGTTTTTATTTTCACACTATTTTATTTATTTATTTATTTTTTTTGCGGTACTGGGGATCGAACTCAGGACCCTGCGCTTGCTAGGCAAGTGCTTATTCCACTGAGCTATATCCCCAGCCCCATACTATTTTCTTTAGAATAAAAAAAAAAAATTAAAAAAAAAACTTTAAAATGTCAGTGCTTCAACTTTATTTATTTTTGGTAATAGGAGTCAAACTCAGGACCTTACACTTGCCAGGCAGGCGCTGTACCAAGTTAAATCCCAGGCCTAGTGCTTCAACTTTTAAACCACCCACTACTCCACTCTCTGTAAGTACACTAGTGAAATAAAATGTTTTATTGATACATATTTCTGGAGATAACAAAATAAGCCAAATTTCAACAGTAAGTACTACTAAAATTTTAATATTTAATTTATACTTAAAAGACACACAGAAAATTAGTGGTAGAGTAAGATCTAGAACTTTAGTCCACTGGCTTCCAGTCCATCAGTGTTTTCTACTAGACAAACAATTATTTCCATTTGTAATAGGTTCCATCATAAAACTCCTTTTAAATACTAAGCTCCTAAAGTACTTACAAAATGCCTGTCTAGTAATCATACAATTTACATACAACCTTAAAGAAACATTTAATGTGTAAGCTAAGGGATACTTGATCTTCTTTTAAAAAGAAATTTCCCTATCCTGAGACTCTTTATCAGAAATAAGAATAGGAATCAATTCAAAATTCCTATTAGCAAAAAACTAGGATTGGCCTATCAAGGAACTGAGATATTTAAATATCATGATATTAATTAGCATTGCATTATATGTAACATATTTCACTTTTTGCCATGAGAAACAGAAATGGTGACTTTTTCTGTTTTTATTATACCAAACTTAAAAGAAGAGCAAAGAACTACTTTAACACTTACAAATGACACAATCCAGGACTTTACAGCTGTTTATAATACTTTTTCAGAGTGAAAAACTAGCCCGTATTTTTAACCATGATAGGAGTAAATTTAACACAGGCAAAAACCTGTAGATCATTTTAGTTATGATTAAAAAAAGAACAGAACAGAAAAGCCCTATTTCTCTGACAGGATCGTTGTAACTACCTATTTTTGAAATGTACTTTTATTGATAGGATTTATACATGGACATTCAATGTTAAGTTTGATGTGCAGAAAGTTTCCATTAAAAGCACACAAAATAAAAGATGGAAAAATAAGACACCTGAGAATATGATTAATATACACTCATAGAAGGTTCACTTGGAGGATTTTATTTTTGGCCACTGTTCAACATGGCATTAGTCACTGTTTTCTGTACTATTTCCACTGTCTTTTCAGATTTTTCTAACCTTAAATCCTGTATTACTTATTGATTTGTTTAAATGAAACAAAAGCTTTTCAAAATAATTTTAAGTGTTATACTACAAGGCTGTGTCAAATTGAAATCTGACCCCTCTAGAGAAAATGGAAAATAGACAAGGTGATCTTACAGTATGCTTACAAATTCTCTAACAGTCTTTTCTTTTTGTTTCTTGAGACACTGCTCTTGTCAAAAGGTGGACCTACTTGCCTAATACTTGAATGTGCCCAGAGTTAGTAACTTGCTTCCAACAAACAGGAAGTAGTGGAAGCCAGGCCATGTGACCTTCTAGTCTTTGTAATAAAAAGAACAGCTTCTGAGTCAATCTCCCCTCCACTCCTCTCATTCAATCTGGGAAGCCAGGCACCAAATTGTGAAGATACACAAGTGGTTTGATGAGAGGTCTATGTTGAAGAGGACTTTGGTCTGTCTCCAGCAACCAGCGCCAACATGCCTGCCATGTGACTGACTCATGGTGGAAACAGATCTTCCAGCCCTAGTCAAACCTTCAGATCACTACAGCTCCAACCAAAATCTTGTCTGTGATCTCGTGAGAGACTAAACTACAAGTTCCCAGTTAAGATATAACATTATAAAATTTTACAAGTCTATCTAATACCTAAAGACTGCTGCTCAGCTAAGTTAAGAATATGATTTAGCAATATAAAATACAAGTAGCTAAATTTACTTTTCTCCGTATGTGTTAAATGGTATGATTACACAAACACCTGAGAAAATCTCACCTTGCAAGTGACTGCTCCAACAACTTGCCACGTATCTGCTACATCTTGTTTATCATACTGCATGGATTTTACCTTTTCAGCGATAGAAATGGAAACTTGCGGTTTTCCTTTGTATGTCCCAGCTTTCCAGGCTGGCTGTTTTTGTGGCTGAGTCACAGAAACAAAGTTAATGTTATCCAAGAAATTCTGTACGTTGGCATCCAGTAAAGTACCAAATGGACAAGCCTGTAGAAGCAAGTCAGGCAGCTGGCTTAATTTTGTATTTAGCTCACTGTCGTGTTTTTGGCCTAAGTACAGAAAATCCTGTATACCAAAAAGGAGCTGTAAGCCTTGTGAAATTCCACTAATGCTAATTAGTGGTGGACGAGGGGACAGAGTCTGTTCAACTAACGGAACACTCGCATATATCATGCCATTCTTCAGAAATGCAACAACCGGCCAGAGCTCTTCGCCTCCTATTGGAAGCCCATAGATGGAAGTTTTATTGATGCGTGAACAACTGTCACGACATTCCACGAAATCTTTATCATCATCCAATAACCTAAGTTCAAAGAGTAGTGCTTTCAGAAAAGGACCATCTTCAGGAAGAGGCACGTAACTCACTCCATTGAAGATTTTAGCTCGCTTTTCAACAGTTGGATACCGTCTGCATTGGGGGAAAAAACATAAATGATCTTTCAAGTAAAATAAAAATAGATGAATTAAAACACAAGGCAAATATTAACAACAACAGAATATGCAACAACAAACACACCTACGAAAGCCAATAACCAAGCAATATAAATTCTTACCAGAGTAACTGTTTCATACTTGGTATGTTAGTTACCAAATTATTAAATGTCATCTATTATTAAAAATGTTTAATTAATTTTTTTTAAATAGGCAGAATACACAATCCTGATTTAAAATTCTTGTTTCTTAACCATTCTGATTCCCTCTTGGTAGGCATGGTAGCTGTCAATTTTTATTTACAAAACAAATGGGAGACCTCAGGGTATGGTACATGCTTAGTATGTGGTTGAATACCCAGCACCCAAAATAAAATAAAATGAAATAAAATAGATTGGGGCAAAAAAACAACAGTCAGTGGTTTATCAAGAGTCAAACACATACCTGGCTAAAACAATATTACTACTAATACTACCCCACTGATAGTATTACTACTAACACTATGGTGCATGCCATAGTCTGGCTAATACTATTACGACAGTGTCTAGACAGCACGTCTTTAAACCGAAGTCTGAACCAAGTTCCACTGTAGGAAATTAGTTAGATAGAGGAAGGATTATTTGCCTTATTAAATCTTAAATGATGATCACTATCCTTTGCTGTATTAATTGATAATATCACAGTGTATTAACTAGCACCAGTCCCAAGAGGTCAAAATAATAAAACTTTACTAATTCATTAATATACTACTATAGTGACAGATGAATTATTTGTGCCCAATTTGTTGCCTCCATAGAAGTGTTGAGAGCTCACCCAAGTACATCTAAATTTTTTCTTCTACAATATTTTTTTCTGAGCCTATTGGGAAAACATTCTGAAAACTAGCATGGCCTCCTCAAGGAACTTGTTTTAGCAGTAAAAACTTCACCACTCTGAGATAAAATAAGTTATAGAACTACACACATAAAACAGTATGATATTGGCACAGAAAGGTCAGAATAATAGAACTGAGACAGGCCAATGTTTTTGTGGGAGTGCAATAAACATTACCAATAGCCCCATAAACAACTAAGTATAAGATATACTATTTGGGCGATAGGAAAACTGGCCCACAGTATAGAGAACAACACTTCACACTTAAAACTACACTCATTTTTATCTGCTTCAATCTCACTTCCACTATGACACATCTCTCTCCTTTGGGAGAGAATGAATTTTTAGCCAAAACCAACACCAACCTGTCAAAAGCCACTAAAAAGATAGTTTATTGCATTGTCAATCACATTTTAAAATGAGGTGCAGAGTTCTTCCCTGACATCTTTTTTTAAATAAAATATGGTAAATTCTAAAAGTGGGACCAGATCACTTACACCAGGTCAGAAAAAAGTGAATGCAATTTAATTTTTCGTAGTTCTATTTTCTTCATCAACTACGAACTGCGCACTATTATTTCTAGCACGCGACACATTGGTAAGGCGGAAGTAACACTGATACTGCTTAGCAAGCGTTTTTCAGAAGAATGAGTTAAATGCCCTTGAATGATTTTTCTTTTTTTGGCTTTTTGAGACAGGGTCTCGCTATGCAGTTCAGGCTGTCGGTGAGCTCACTGTGTAGCCCAGGCTGGTCTCGAATTCGCAAGGTTCCTCCTGCCTCTGCCTCCCGAGTGCTAGGATTACAGGCGTGCGCCACAACGCCTGTCTGATTTCATCACTGAAACATATTTGGTGCTAAACACCTTTTTGTCATCTTTAGATCAATCCTAAGTACCTGCAGTTAATTTTTTTTTTTTTTTTGGTCTTTTTGAGACAGGGTCTCACGGTAATTCAGCCTGGTCTTGAACTCACTTTATAGGCCAGGCTGGCCTCGAACTTGCAACCATCCTCCTACCTCTGCCTCCCAGGTGCTGGGATTACAGGCGTGCGCCACCATGCCCGGCTTGCTGTTAATTTTAAAATAGTATTAATAGCAGAAAACACACTTAGTAATTAACATGCACCAACTGACAGCTCATTTAATTTTTTTAAAATTTTATTTTAAGAATAACGGAAAAGAACATATTAAACAGACATCCATTTACAAAATAGCGTGAGAACAAACAGTACCAGCTCATTTAATTTTGCAAACACTGTTAAGGGAGGGTTATTAACATTTCCACTCAACAGACAAACCAGAGGTTAGTAAACTTTTCCAAGATCACTCGTGGCAGACACGAGATACAATGACTCTGGGGATTCAGACTTGCAATTACCTGGAGAATCTCACGGAGCCACAAAGTGGAGTTCCCGGTTCGTGGCGTATGAGCCACACCCCCCGCAGGGCCATGGTCAGCCGCTAAGGCATCAACACATCTCTGAACTAAGGTCAACACCGAGCAACAACGCACCTTGGCGTTTTCAGAAGAATTGTTATCATAAGCCCTAAAATGTGACCATCGGCGGGCTCATCGGAGAAGGTTGGGCCTCTAGGAAGGAGAACAAAACTTGCGAGTGTTCTAAGAATTCGCACCTTATATCCCGAGAACACTCAATACTGTACTTTTTTCCTCTAATTCCACTTCCGGGGTGGTGGCCCGCAAGGATCAAGCTTCCCCAAGCACCCGAACAACGAGCTTCTCTATGGCTTAGCAGCGTTCGCTCCTCTCGCCCTCCCTCCCTCGGCCTCGCCGGCGCGCGCAGTTCCACTTCCGGCGTACGAGGCGGTGACAATGGGAGCGGCGCGGGCGGCGCCGGGAGGCAGCTGACGGGCGTCTGCGGCTTTGCTTCATGGCCGCTCTCCTGCCCCGCCTGCGCTCTGTGCAAACAGGGGAACCCGCGGCGGCCGTCCGAGCCGGGACCTGTGCGCGGCGCCGGTGAGGCGCAGCATGTGAAGCGGAGACGGCGTCCCGCGCCGGGCGAGGCTCTCAGCCGGCCGGGATGGCGACCACGGCCGAGCTCTTCGAGGTGGGTCGCGGGGCTCCCCGGGAGCGGCAGGCCCTGGGCGCGCGGTGGCGAGCGCTCGGCGCGGCCGGAAGGAGCCCGGCGAGGCGGTGCGCGGGGAGGCGGGGCGGCGTGGGGCGCGAGGGCGTCCCCTCGGCGTGGCGGCGGCCCGGGCGGGCTCCGCAGAGCTGGGTCGCGGGCGTCCTCGCGACCGCGCGCCGCGCGACCCCGAGATCCGGGCTGGGCTTCCGAGCCCCGGCGCTGCGGAAGCAGGAGGAGCCGCACCAGTGTGCCTGCCGCCCGCCCCTGGGTGTGGGAAGGCCGGAGCGGCTTACGGGACCGCTGGGCCTGCCTGGCCTGCGGGCGAAGCGAAGCCAAACTGGAGGGGATCTGTGCGTGCTGTGCAAGCCCCCGCTGCCCCTTAGAAGATCCTGGCCGAGTGCAAAATGGTGGCTTTCTGATGTCTCCTCTCCTTGAGAGTTTTCGGGATCTAGACCTGAAGGTTGAATTTCCCGAAGCCTGCTGTGGGCGGCTGTGATGTTTGCGATGATGGAATAGGAAAAGCCTCATGGGCTACGCAGCGATGCAACGTAAATATTTCCTGGTGTGAAGGAAATGAAAGTGGAAACACGAACTAAAAGGAAGACCCTGTTTTGTGCGCTTGTTTCCTACTGAGTAACAGAAGCATAAGGTACTGTAGTGTCACGAGCACCGCAGTTCACAACTGAGCATTTCTCCATAGTGAAGAGTATTTTCTTTCTACCTGTGTTTCTGCAGTTTGTGTGGCTTACAATTTTAAGCGCCAATTTTCACGACAAATGGAACTGATCTTATACATTGTGGCTTTCAGTCATCCCTTGCGTAGATAATACTTTTGTTGAGGGGAATGACTTGTCAGCACCAAATTGTAATAAAACATTAGTATATGGGGGAAGAATCGTGATTACACAGAATACTTAAGAAATATTAGTTACATTTTCTCAGATTTAAGTGTTAGAAGATAGATGGCATTGAGTTGCAAATCTTTATTGACACGCGAGCAGGAAGACATTGTTCGGGTTAAGAGCTTTACTGTGTGATCAAGGGCAAGATACTAGGTAATTCTGTAGTTCTGTGTTTTGTTTGTCATATTTTATGAAGATAGAAAACTTTAAGGATTTGTTAGAGATCTTTGATTAATGAATTTTGTGATAAAACTGCAGTTAACAGAAAACTTGTCATAGTTCCTAAGACATTATCCTTTGAGCTAATGAATCTTCCTTACCATTCTCAGTTGTGGCTTGGAACATACTTATTTTTTTCTAACTGTGTGATGAGTTCAATTCAATAACTTACTTGCAGATGTATTTCATTACTGCCCTTCTTCAGGGGTAAAGTATGGGTGTGGAGAAATACATATTTTGCTAAGGCCTTAACATTTAATACAGTAGTTAAGCCCCAAACAGTTTAATTTAGTGACTCTTATTATGACGTGGTGGTTGGTAAGATTCATTGATGATGTAGACAGTCATCTTTTGGCCACAGGGTTTCTAGGGCAAATGTAAACATTGGTATGTTTTAATTCAGGTGACATTTTTTCCCGGTCATATATAGCTTATTGCTTTATCAAAATTAAAAGTACATTACCATAGCTTCAAATAAATAAGTATATTTTCTTTTCCTGGATGGCTAGAAGATTACATCTCCTAGTGTTGACCTCTTTTCTCTTTAGAGACGAAAAAAGGAAAACCTTCAGTCACTGCTGCCATTTCCTGCAGCTGCTGCCATAGATCGAGGTTGTAGGATAAATCCCACTCTTAGTCACATCTGTCAAACCGGCTAACAGAGGGCGTGATGTAGTCAAGGATATTTTGAATTTATGCACCCTCGTTTTCGTGCACTTTGAAATAGAATTGTGCTTTCATTTTCCACGTTGAAGCAAAGTTAAAGGGAAACAAATTTTTGTATCCATAAAATGTCCTTGTCAACTCTTTTTAAAAATCCTATTGGTCCTGTGACTCTTCCTTTTTTAACACAACTTTCCTCACTTGGCAGAAGTGATTTGTTAATAGACAATTTAGTCACTGTAATAATGTGTGTTCTAGCCTAGTACTCTTCTTTCAACTCCTGTTGACAGGTACTGTTTAAAGGATTCATCTGTAGTATTTTTAAATGATTGCTTTGTATGGGCTTTCTAAACAGTGATTCCTCTATGGTTTTGATTAATTATTTTATATATAAAAAGGGCTGTGATGGTAAGTTCTTTTTTGGTTGTAACAGATATTGTTACTTTAATCACTTATTGAAGACATGTTCCCTTCTTGCTAATTTTGTCTCATGATTCTAGTCTTTCCTTCTCTCTGGGTAGGCTACCTCTATGGGAGAGTTCTTTGTTAGTATAGTAACAAGTCAGTTGTTCACTCATTCAACAAAGTTTTTTGAATGCCTTTTAAGTTCAACATAAAGTGCCAAGATTAATGGTGCTGAATGTTTCAAAGGAGCATACCATAGAAATACTATACGCTTACATTCTTTGACCAAACAGTTACTGAGTATCTTACCTACCCTAGGCCTGACATCATTTTAGGTACTTAAATTAAAGAGAGTGAGTTAAAATTATAGTTTGGGAAGACAAATATGTTAGCCAATAATACAGTGCAGTGGGACCATAGACTCTCTTCCTGGGATAATTAGGAAAGGTTTCATGTAGTAAGGACATAAAAATTGGGTGTTGGTGGATGAGTAGAAACGCTTCAAGCAGGAAAAAGGCATCCAAGGCAGAGACAAGATAAATCCAATTTATAAGGTGAGGCGTGTTTAGGGAATATTGAGAAGATGTATGAAGTATATATGCATGTTTTAGGAATAGGGGTAATGACTCAGCAAGGCATTGAGATGACAGGGATTTGAGAAAGTTTTGAGAAGCCTTTTGGTAGCCCATGGTTAGTAGAGCTGACGTGGCATTTTAGGGAGTGTTCATGTGAAGCAGATAATTTTAATATTGATATGAAGAATGGCTGTCAGTCGGGGAAAAATTGTTAGCTTGGAAAATAGGGGTCATGGGCAAACTGGCGTAATTCTTGTCATATGGTAATTGTTCAAGAATATTCTGTTGATTGATTAAGCAGGTGAAATCCTGGCCTAATTTAATGGGGCAAAGAAGACAGGACATTAGGGAAGACATTTTGGAGGAAGAACCAAAAGAATTTAGTTACTGAGGAATTGGTAGTTCCAAGTTAGTAAACTTTGAACAATAGGTGGTTGATAACATAATCACTAACTGTGGCAAAGAAAATTGGAAGGACCCTTTCAAGAAAAAGGAATAATGTATTCTTTTTTTTTTTCTTCTTGGTATTGGGAACTGAACTCAGGATCTTGCACTTGCCAGGCAGCCCTGTGCCGTATAGTAAGTTTAAGTTTTTAACAAGATATTCTGGTGAAGAAGCCCAGGAGGCAATTGCAAATACAAATTAGTAACTCAGAAAGTGGTTATACATAGCAGTTTAAGTGTTATTATTTTGGTTGATGACTTAGACCAGGGAATGGATGACATCTCTGAGTTGTATTCTTCAGTTGTGTGGTCTTATGCTTCAGTTTTTTCACTTAAAAAACGAACATTATTGAGAAGATTACCTTAATAAAATGCTTAGAAGAATAATTAAAACAGTGATTGCTATTTTTTAAAATTAAGGGGAGCCCCACTTTCAATTTAAATGGGTTAAGAAGACAAGAGTAAGTATCAGGGAAGAAAAGCCTTTCAAAGTAGACTGAGAAGTGATCCAAGAAATAGGAGATATGGTAGGAGGGAGGTAGTAGGGAATTACAGAATGGAAAGTTACATTTTTCTGATATCCACAAGATCTGCCCTCCTAAAATGTGACTAACACCCACCCCATGAAGAGGTAGGGTCTGTGCATATTTCTTGTGTTTGGGTAGGCCTAACTACAGCAGATACCGTGTAGTTATAGCCAAGGTATGGTCACAAAAGGTGATAGGCTTAGTCCTCTTTTGATACTCTTTTGGAATCTAGCAGCACTTTCAAAGTAACGAAGACATTGGTTCCTGCTCTGGCTGATCTCCCAGCTAGTAGTAAACACCAGTTTGCTATCCCAAGTTGAGCAGCCCCAGTTGATGTTACATAGAGCATAGACTAGATATCCTTGCTGAGGCCTCTCATATTGCAGATTTATGAACAAAGTAATAATTATTGCTATTTGAAGCCACAGTGTATCAGAGTGGTTGTTAAAGAGCAATAGATAACTGGAACTTAGGCTGATAAGCTTATTTACATCAAGGTACAATATAACACCACTTTCTATTGAGTGAACGAGAGGTAGAAACTGATGATTAAGAGTAATGGGTTTATGTTTAAATATCTTTAAGCTTTGAGTTTTTCAGTCAAAACAGATTAGAAATTGAGCTTTTGGAAAGAGAAAGTCATAAATTGAGGACAATTTTTAGATTGCACTTGTGTATAATTAGTGTAACACAATTCCTGGTGTTCTCGGGAAATTGGATAGTAGGGATATGTGTTTTAAAAGAACGGTTTTAAAGGTCAAATTGACCTGTTCTCTTAGTAGGGAATCACAGTTTTATACGGTAGTCACTCTGCAAACAAACCCACAAGTGAAATGAAAATTCCAGTTGAGTGGTGTGTAATTTAAAATTTTATTTTTATGAGATATTAAGTGTGTGAACTTTCAAATCCTTGTATTTTAGAATTTAAATAAAATAATAAAATGAAGTTATATATACATATTTGTGTACTCAGGATACAAATAAAACAAAGAGATGATTTCTTGCATTTACTTGTTTAATTTCATCTCCAAGGTATTTATTAAATGCCTGTAAATGTGGTTAGTGTGTAAATTGGTAAGTACACTAGATTTAAAATGCAAATGGCAAGATTGTATTAGGTATGTTCAATGATTTTTTTTAAAGCAGTTTGTCAACTGGAGGTACCTTAACATGACTTTAATTTCATTGCTTCAGTTTCTTTATATGTAAAAAATGAGATGAAAGAGTTGGGCCATGATGACATTTAAAGATTATTCTTGCTTTAAATTTTTGAAATACAATTCTGTGATTTAGCTGAATCATATGAAAGGTACCATAACATTCTGTTATCTTTCTCTTTTGAGCATGGAAATCAGATTTAACATCAGAAATGAGATGTTTTCTCTTTTAGAAAGAGAATGTATTTATAACAATCTAAAATACTGTGTTAAATTTAAAGTACCATTATTTGGAAGTCTATAAAACAGTTTTGATTATGTCATAGTTTAAGGAATTGACATCCTTTCAAGGTTAAATGTTAAAAATGACTTTAATTTTAAAAAAGTAAAATAGTGTGGCAGATATTTTTAAAGTTTGTCTTGGTTTTGTGTGTGTGTTAATGTGTTTAATTTTCTACTTTTCCATACTAAATTTGGAACCCATTTTGTCAGTCTGAGACAAAGCATTGTGTAGTGCTTTTTAAAAAAGAATACTCAATAAATATAATTTAGTTACTTACAGGAAACACATAATCTTATTATTAAATCAAATGGGGCTCAAAAGGACAGGCAAGTTAATTTACCTCCAGTGCCAGAATTGTATTAGGTTCATACTTGGTTTCTATTAAAATCTTGAATTAATAGCACTGTGTAGTTAATACTTGTATCTTGTTTCTAAGTCTGTGGTGATCTTGCCATTTTGGTTTTGCATATTTGGATCAGGCCTATCCATTACAGCCTCTTAAAGTGATTTATTCACACCCCCACTGACCACTATTTCTGCTTTGCTCAGCATTATACTGTTGGCCACCACTGGAAAGCAAGAGCAGCATAGGACAGTGCCTTCCTTTATGTTCAGTTAACTTAGAAACTAAGTGCCATAAAACAAAAATGACAAGATGGTGATTAGTAACATATAGCTTTGCATTGGAATTTGAACTTTTATGGTTTGTAGAGGTTTAAAAATGATAGTGGAGATCATAAGGGAAGGAACTCTTTAAGGAGGAAAAATGAAACACTTTAAGGAAAATTGAGCTAAACTTTGAATAAAGTTATAATGATGTCTTAGTCTGTTTTGTGTTGCTGCAACATAATACTGCAGACTGGGTAATTTATAATTCGTTTCTCACAGTTCTGGGGCTTGATAAGTCCAGTTATTAAGATGCTGGTGTTTGGGGAGGGCTACCTTGCTGATTCTCCCGGGGTGGAAGGCAGAGGAGCCAAACTGGGAGAAAAGGAGAGAGAGTGGACACATACTCTTATGCGAGAAAATCATTCCTTCAAGAGAACTCACTCCTTTAATGCCAGTGCCAGTAATTGGTAATTGGCATTATGTTCATAAGAGTGGAGCTCCCCTAATTGTAACACATCCCATTAGGCTGCGCACCACAACCCTATTTTGTTGGAGATTAAATTTCTAACACAATGGGACGGGGGCACATTGGAGCCATAGTAAATGGTTTTTGAATTGTTGGAGAATGGGCGTTCTGTGTGATCAGTTATGGGGCCACTGGCTGGAAAGGAGTAAGTATCCTTAGTTTGAGAGCGATTGGAATAGGTTGAGAAAGTGTGGCTGTTTAGTTTACAAAGAAATTGGAGTAGGTGGCATGAGATGAGAACCTTTAACATATAGCTAAGAGTATGAACTTGATAATGTGGGACTTGCATAGGAAGTTTCAGACTAAGACAAGGCAGTATTTTAATGACTAGTTTGGAAGTAATATGTGTAATACATTTAAGGAAAACACATTATACACAATATTTGAACCTATGGTTTAGCTGATTTAAGGGGATATAGAAGAACCTCAAATTTTGAAAGCCTTGTTCTTTAACCTAGGCTGGGGAAATTATTCTAGCTTCTTTGAGTTTGTGGGTGGTACTAACACACTGTACTGTATCTATTTTTAGGAATAGTGATAAAAGAAAACACAAAAGTTAGTTGTATTTTCTTAATGTTAAATTAGGGCTTTATGTTCCTGTATAAAGGATTAATGTTTAAGAGATTTTCAGTAAAAACAACCACAAGCCCCAAGATTTATCTTACAGTTGCTAGCATTTGTAAAGAACATGAAATCAGTTTAACAAAGTAGCTTAACAAAGTAGCACAGCAACCAATTATGTGAAGTTAAATATAATATGATAGTCTCTTAATGCATAGTTCTTAAATTTTTAGTTGAGTTTTGGTAAATTTTTCTTTTGATTACCATGTTGGTTTAGGGCTTATTTTTGCAAGGGGAACAATATAGTACAGGACACATACTTTATATGATTATTCACAATAGTCACCCAAAGAACGATATACAAAGAGTACAGGAAATCTGTCTGCACTAAGACCAAGGAATCCAGCTGAGGGCCTGTATCCCATGGAAATGTCCTACATGAGTCCAGTTGAAGACCTAGAGCTCATAACAATGCCTCCCATGAATCCAACTGGAGGCCCAGAGCCCACAACAATGTCTCATGCAGGCCTGTTTCACGATCTGTGCTGGGAAGGCCCAAAGGTCAGTGGTGGAATCTAAGAAGTCTGCCAGTAGGATGAAGGATCTGTGCTAGAAGGCTGAGGGATCTGCACTGGAGCCAGGAAGTGATGCTCAGAATAACCAGAGTTTTCCTGAAAGGTATCACAGTCTTCCTCAGCAACAGTGAGGTCCTAGCTCCTCCAGTGATCAAGATGACTGAGTTCCCATCAGGAAAGCCAACACAGCAAGTTTCTCTAGCAGACTAGCAGTGCACCATCTTCCCCTCCAGAGCCAGAAAACGTTGCTCAGAATGAGGACCAGATCTCTCTCAAAGTGAACCAAAGCCATTCTCAGTGCAAACGAGGTCCCGAGGTCCTCGGAGGATGAGAACAGCCAAGTTCATCAGGAAAGCCAGCATGATGAGCTCCTCCAACAGAACCAACAGCTTCCACCAGCTCCTAGCAGCTTCCACTAGCTCCAGCAGCCATTCTCCACTCCCAACAGCCTCTCCCTTCTTCCCCAACTCTGCCTCTTAGCTGCTGGCAACAATCCCTAGGTGGGCCTCCCACACCCAGCACCATGCTTACTCAGTTCAGCTGGGGGTTATAAGTTGACTAGCAGTTATCAATCCACTACAATCACTATAGTAAAACCAAAGGTGAAGATAATAAGCCTTTGCTAGATTTATGTAATTCTACAAGATTAAAAAAAATTATTTATAAATACTTGTATTATATGGGATTGTATCAGTCAGTGTTTACTGGAGAAACTGATACAAGGTATACAAATGTATAAGAATCTATGACATTGGCTTACAGTGGCCACCCACAGAGTTGGATGTGGAAGAGTACAAAGGGTGTCTGCACACTGGAGACGAAAGGATTCAGTTGAAGGTCTTGAGCTCACTGTAGTTTCCCATACAAGTCTGTAACTGGAGGCTGATCGGTCTGGGATGGAAGGTGGAAGCCTTTACGCCACAAGCCAGGAGATGATGTCTAAGGTGAAGGTGAAGACCAAAGCTCCTCCAAGCAGAAGATCTGTCCTTCCTCATTTCCCATTTATATACCATTTAGGCAAGGAGCCACCCTGGGGTGGTCTTCCACACCCTAGGGTATGGAATTGCTGAGCTGATTTAGTTAAGCTTTTCTTAACTAAACTTCTTAAATTGACACAATCAACCATCACAGGGATTATTTGAGAAGTTTCATGAAGGGACTTGGTAATTGGAAGTCTTAGACTTGTTAATTTGGCTGTCTTATAAATGCCTTTGCAGCAAGGTTAGGAATTAGAAAGTGAGTTATTGGGATTTTTTTGGTCTTATAAGCAGAAGGAAATTTTGTTTTGTTTTTGCTATTTTGGAACTTTCATTCTATAGGGATCAGTAGCTGGTTTATCTTAATTCTTTGTTATAATTTGATTGCTTCAGAGAATAAAGCCTACACTTTGTTCCCAGGATTCCTCTACTTTTTCTGCTGCTTCCCTGGTGCTTCCTGCTGTGTCTATTCTGTAAGATCTTTTTTCTCTTATCTCTAAATGTTGTTAGACTTTTCTCTCTCTTAAATGGTCTTATTCAGTCCTAAGGTCTTAAATAACCAACTATATGTTTATAACTCTAAAATTATGTCTATCTCTGGTTTCTTTGTTTTTCCAACTATGTGCTCTACTTTTCCCCTATATATTTAATAAGCATTTATAAGTAATGTGTGTGTGTGTGTGTGTATATATATATATATATATATATATATATATATATAAACTCTTGTTTCTTCCCTCCCTTGGCCTATCTTTTCTGGTTTTCACCAACTCACTATAAGGTACAGAGATAATTGTTTAGGCCACAAATCTTTATAAAGAATTCATGACCCCCCCTCCTTTCTTTTCACATCTAATCGATCAGCAATTTATGAGTATATCCCTTAAAATGTCATGAGCTTATTTCTTAGCACCCTGCCCACTTCCACTTAGATCTGAGTGACTATCATCTCTTGACTAGACTACTACAGTGTTGTAGGCTGAGTAGTCTGGCCAACTTGCAAACAGAGTTTATTGTGCAAATTATCGGGATAAGTACAGTGGGGACGAACAACTGTAAAGAGGCAGGTTAAGGAAGCAAGACTAGGCATATGAAGATGGAGAGGTACAGTGCTGTCCCCAGTAAGTGTTAGTAGTTCCTGTGGGGAGAATTGTGAAACTAAGATGACCTGTCAGAATTGTCTGGTTTTGGCCAAAGAAATCAGGTATTCATACTCCCATAGCAGTCATACCATATTGAGGAAGACATGTCATTGGGTGAAGTGGCTCTTTGTTGCTGAGAGAATCCTTGGAAATACTGCCAACTAAGAGCTTTCTCCTGGCAGTATGACTAGGGCAAGTGTTATGTGTGGTGCTGGGGAATGAACCCAGCGCCCCAGCATGCTACACAAGTGTGCTGCCACTGAGCTACATCTCCAGCCTGAAAGTACTTTCTTGAAGGGAGATGTGGAATTTGCTTTGTTGTCCTCACTGTAGGCTATCCTTGTATCTCTAGACCCTTAGGCTCTATCTTCCTTGGAAGTATAGTTCTTCCAGCATTCTACAATTGGGTCTCATCCTGAAGAAGAACCAGGAGAATGTTAGTGTAATGAACTGTAGCCCTCACTGCTGTAGCTAATCCCCACGTTGTAAGTGTCACTCCTTGTCGTCCTCCTCTGCTGTGCGTTCTTACTCTGCCTTGCTCTCAGTTAGTACCTGTACTGGTCTTACTGTCTTAACTGGTCTCCATCTCCTTTTTAGGCCACAGTTGAAACACTTACCTGCATGTTTTCAGAATCATTTGGAGAATGGATTCTCCAAGAGGATCACTTGTGTGCCAAATGCTGTTCCCTGCCCCTGTTGTGTAATGGGAGCCCTCACTCCACATGATAGGGTAGGTTGCCCCTGCCAAAGGTGGTCACTCTGGCCTTTTATCCCCTGGATCTAGGCATTCAGTGTGACCAGGAAGCCCTTGTTATTACAGTATAATGTATTCTTGGGCAAAAGGTACCCCCACCCCGGTGGTTGATGAAGACTTTCATTGTAGATCTAGAGTTGTAGGGGTTGGTAGGCTTTTCCATCACAGAGAGAAGGAAAGCAGAGCAAAATGCCTTCATTGTGGGTGCGAGAAGACCGCAGTAGGAAAAGGGGAGGTGGAGCTCCTGATGGCCTGCCTAGGGTCAAAGGGTAAATAGGCCCAGGCTGGAGGCGAGGTTGGGGGGACCGACTGGTGTAGCAGACCAGGATTGGGCAGGAGCATGGGAAAAGGAAACAGGATATTACCAAAAGGGAAGCAGGAAGTCATAATTTGACTCAGGGGAATAAGGATAGGGCTTAGCACATGACCCCTAGTGGCCAGCACCATATTGGATCTGTGCCATACTGGCCCAGCGCCATAGCACATGAACTCCAGTGGGTGGCGCTATAACTACTGGGCGGGAATTGCAGTGAGGCGAGAAATCCATCAGGGATTGCGTGCAAAAAATATGAAGTCAGGCTGGGGATGTAGGATAGTGACATAATGGCTTGCTTGGCAAGTCGAAGGTCATGAGTTTGATTCCCAGTACCCAAAAACAAAACAAAAAAAAATGTAGAAATGTTGTCTCTGTCAAAGATAGAGCTAAAATGTTCTGCAAGAGGCCTTTAGAAAAGTACTTAAACTCATCTAAATTTGTTACTCAAAAGATACGCTTTAAAGGTGTATTTGTCCCTGTGAGGCCCAATATCCATTGTAAAGAAAAAATTAAATAAAAGAACATTTAAAAAAATACGAAGTCGTCATAAGCAGGGTCATTTCTCCCTTTACTACTGTTCTGGACTTAATGTTTTTCTTCTTGGGGATATGTCAGTTAAAGGTTTTTAATTCAGAATGTATACTGCATGTTGGAGAATAGTGCTGCATCTTTAAGAATATTATTACTGAACTAGTGATTAAGCTGTGCCTTCAACATAAATATAGTTGTTTTACTGTGTTAAAGTCCTCTGTTTTCTTATTTATCTTCTGCTTTGTTTGATTACTGAGAGTGAGGTGTTAGAGCCTGTTGTAGAACTATCTGTTTAGTACTGTCTGTGGCCCATATATTTTCATGGTCTCTCATTAGGTGCTTAAATAATTTACAATTCTTGCTATTTCGGAATTTTATTAGTATGTGGTATCTGTCTTTGTTTCTTGTAAACTTTTTGAAGTCTGTTTTGAAGATTGTATTAGTATAGTCCCTGTTATGAGTCAGTGTTTACTAGATAAACAAATATAACACAAGATACACAAATGTATAGGAATTTACATGATTGGCTTACAGTGGCCACCCACAGACTCATGTGGAAGATGTGGAAGAGTGCAGAGGGTCTGTCTACATAGTGAAGACTAAAGGATTCAGGTCTGGAGTTCGCTGCAGTGTCCTGTGTAAGTCTGTGATTCAAAAACCTTCCATGCAAGCAGCCTCTTTCCCTCTTTTACATTGTATGCAAACCACCAGCCCCAGGGCAGTGTAACACTCATTCATGAATCAATCGTAAACTCTTGAAGCCCTTCCCGTGACTGCGTGAGGCTTTTGAGGGACATCCAGACACAAACCATGACAGCTCTGTTTACTTTTCTTGAATCTTCTGTTTTCAGCCTCAGTAATTTCTATTGCTCTATCTCCACATTCCCTGCCTCATTCTTCTGTATGCTCAGATCTGCTTTTGAATTTCCTTAATGAATTCTTTTATCTCAGTTGTACTTTTTAGCTCTAGGATTTGTTTGGTTTCCTTTACATTTTTAAAAATCTCTTTATTCATAGTTCCATTTGTTTATACATTTTCTTGCCTTTGGTCTAGATATCTTCAATTTCTAGATATCTTCAATTTTGGCATGTTAAAGACAATTGTAAAGTCTTTGACAATTGTTTTTAAAGTCTTCGACTTGTATATCTGTTATTAATCTTTCTCAAGAACAGTAGATTATTTTTTGTGTGTTCTTTTCCTTCTTTTCATTCTTCAAGGCCTTATCTTCCTATTTACTTGGTTGAAAATTGTACATTTAAATCTGACCAGGCAACTTTCGGAGTAAGGTTCTTTTCCTTTTGCAGATTTGCTAATCTTTATTATGTTTTCTTTGTAAATACATGCTTGCAATACATGATTACTTTCATCATAGGTATTTGGTACATCTACATGACACATCTTGGCCCAGCAGCACAGTGACTGCCCGGCAAGTCCAGGGTCCTGAGTTTGATTCCAGGTACAAAAACAAAAAATCATATACATGACATTTCTTAATTTTTTATGTTCTCTGCCCCTCCCCCAAGATATAAATTAAAGAATACAATAAAAGATAGGTAAAAGAAAACAGGGAAGTGGATCTATAAAGTATTTTTAATTGTTGTAGTCTGTCAGGATCAGCCTACTTACAAATTTAAGGTCTTTTCTAACTCTACATTTCCCCCTGCATGCATGTCACTTTATAATTTTTGTTCTGTGTAGCTGCTTTTGAATATCCTGCTTTTTCATATTTGTCTTCTGAAAGGAGAAAAAGAAAAATGTAGAAGGAGTTAAGAAAAAATAGAATGTCAGCCCTTTAAATACTCTGAAAATCACTTCATTCTGAGGGAGATGTGCATGCAAAAATAGGGGTGCAGCAATAGTTGCCACCAGCCTTTACCTTTTTACCTCTGTGATCAAAAGCACCAATCAATGATTCAAATTACCACTGACCAATTGCAGCCCAGATCCCTGATACTTACAGGACAGGGCCCTTTTGCCCACCCTGGCTCCAACAAGCTGTGTGTGCAGGTTATTACTGGAGTAAGTGCACCCACTATCTACCACAGGAGTGAAGGTAGGGCCTGGGCAAGCTGCTAACTGTGCTGAGAAATGAATTTGGCAGAAATTAAGCACATTTCACTGTCCAGGCCTTCCCTTGGGAAGTTGCAAGCCTTGAGCAGAATATCTCAGCGTTCCAAAATAATGCTGGATTTGGGTAGTGTATGTGTTATCTAGGTCGGGAAATAATTTGTTTTTATTTCCTGCCCCACCACCTTCCCAGAATCCTCTTTGCTTATGAAGTTTCAAGGATACATAGACATGCCTATTTGTTTATGTATTGTCTGTGATTGCATTTATACCACAGTGGCAGAGTTGACTGTTGTTTACATTCGTAAAGTATTTGCTTTCTGGTCCTTCAAGAAGAAAAAGTTCATCTGGATTTATATGCATTTGTATCTTTATATAAAGGTACCATTAAGTTTTGCCATCACATTTGATTAGCTGTCTTGATTAGACAGAGGCAGTGTTAGAGACTTTTACTGGAGTTTCCTCACTGTAATAGCTTTTACCCTATATAATAAAAACTCAGTGTTAGAGTAGAATCAGCTAATGAGTGTGTCTGTTCTGCTATATTTGTGGAAGGGGAAAATGGCAGCTAGGTCTGCTCATAGAACTTTTGGACCAAAGAAGTGTTTGACTGTGGCTAGGAATCTGCTTAGCCCTCATGTACCCTCACTCTGACAAGGTCCAAAATACTTTGGGTCTTTCAAGTATTAATCTCAGGGCCCTGAATCTAACATACTTCAAAATGTTTGAATATTTTCCATCCTCTGGTGTACTACAGTAAATGATTGGAGCTTTTGGAAGAAGGAATAGTGCTTGCTTCAGCACATATACTAAAATTGGAAGAAGGAGTAATCATTACTGTGCACATATTTGTGAGCATATTGTAGGATTTTTCCTTTTGGTAATCTGGCCACTTCTTGAGTCAGTAACTGGGAATATATCATCTAATTCCTATAACATTTGGTACATGCTCTGGATATTCTTGATCTTGTCCACACCTTTTCTTCATTCACTCATTCTGTTGTCACACTGACCACTTACCGTTTCTTGCTTACTCCTATGTATGGATCATTTCTCCTGATGGCTTCTTTCTTAGCTACATACAGGTCCTTGCTTAAGATATATTTTCCTAGAAAGGACTTGCATCATCATTTCTATCAAAAATAATCCCTCTTTGAGCTCTTCTGGTAAGATGGAGACTGGGTAAATAGCAGAGAAAGATCCCTCTGGAGGATTGCCAATGAGACACTGAGATATAGCAATAGAAGAAAGACAAGAAGGAGAGAAATGGATGTCCTGGTGCCCCAGACCCAGGAAAGATCTGAAAGGGAAATTGAAACCCTCAGAAAGAACAAACAAGACCTCTCCAGGAGAAAGAGCTCGGAGGACCGCCATGGCACACTCAGAGGAAGAGAAGGGGGAAAAGGAAGAAGCCTCCGCTCTACACAAACCCCAAGCCCACCCCCTCATTCCGGCACTCACAGCGTCAGCCTCAGAGGCCCTTGCTCACGGAAACATTCCGAAACCGCCAGAGGTAAGCAAATTCCTGAGTAGACAGTGTGGCCGGAGCCTCCTCCACCGGCCGCTGGAGCCACACCTCACTCAGACTGGCCCCAGCCCCGCCCCGCCCCGCCCTGCCCCGCCCCGCCCCATGCACCTCACCTGCCGTGGCTGCCCTCTCCTCGGACTCGAGTCTGCAGTGCTCACTACTGCTGCTGGGATCTGGAGCCCCGCACCATGCAGCCGGCCTTGGGCAATGAGCGCCGCAGCTCCCCAGGCACCGCAGTCCTGCTGCCGCCACCACTGCCGGGGGCACGTTCCCTCAGCCACCGCCCCCCCCCCCCCCCCCCCCCCCCCCCCCCCCCCCCCCCCCCCCCCCCCCCCCGTGCCGGCCCTCTGAGCTCTGCAGCACATGATCCAGGGGAGGAGTGGCAGCCGTGGATCAGTGAGAGCAGGCAGTTCAGCAATGGGTGGGAGCACCAGGCTGAAGCCTCATGAAGCCCAGAACTACAGAAAGGAGGCGCTGTGGGTGTCTTGGTTCTCCATTATCATCACACCGGCCCTCGCCGTGGCCAGAGGTGAGCAAAGTCCTGAGTGCTGGTCCAGAACGGGAGAGGAGAAAGCACATCCTGGAAAGGAAATGGCAGTGGTCAGAAGGAATGGTTGAATCCAGTGTGAGGATGGGAGGTTACAAAGGCCACTGAAGCCAAATACCCACTCTGCAGAAATCTTTCTACCCAGTGCCATGAGGCAGGCCCAAGTCAAGGCAACCAGTGAGCAGCCCACCACACCCAGTTCTATGCCTGACCCAAGGATATGGCTTCAGACCTCTTCACTGTGTGAGCAAAGCAGCAAAGAGTAGCAAAAAGCAATGGAAGCGACCTCAGGACCACAGTAATTCCCAGGGATCCACTCAAAAAACAAAAGGGAGCTGGAGCACAACAGAAAGAGTGTGCTGCAGATGGAGGTAGGCTACACGGCCCCACGCCCTTCTCACTCCAACACCAAGCAGGAAGCATGAGCTGAGTTACTGGGCTTCAGCTCCCACCCTGAACTCCCTCTTTGAGCACCGTGAGCCCTGGTGGCTGAGTCAACGGGCTGAGTCAACGGGCTAAGTCAACGGGCTTCAGGACTTACTCTACACTACTAATACAAGCACCAAGAGAGACTACACGCTGCTTGTGTATGTGAAAAATGTATGAACCCATAGCGTCAAACTATATGAACAGCAGCAGTCCTGGAGCCTGAGAGACAACATACTCTACACAGCAGACCCGAGAAAATCCTCCAATTCTTTCCAAGAACTAATAACTATACTTAATACACACCATAGTCTACCATGGTGAGCACATGTGGAGGAGACCTCACACCACTTGTGCTTAGCATCATAAGTGCACCCAATGCCCAACAAGATTGAGTGGTGGGATGGGGCAAAGACACGGAACTAGGGTGTAGACCCGCCTCTCTAGCTGGGAGGGGTTAGTCTCCAAAGACACTAATGGCCTATTGGGATACCAAGCACTTTGGCGGGGAGTTTGGAGGCATGAGGGGGGAGGGGCCTCCCTTCAGGCTGCATGAGAGCCCTGAGGACCTAGACTGAGCCTCCCACAGAGTGGCGTTGGGACAGAATCTGGAAGTCCACGCGGTCACCGGGGATCAGCCAGGGAGAGCCCCTGCCCCCGGGGCATGTCCAGAGCTCCAACTGGCCCCTGGGGTGTGCCAGGCTCTCTGCCCCACCCCCAGGGTGTGCCAGCCAATCTGCCCTGCCCCTGGAGCCCCACTTGGCCCCTGGGGTGTGGCAGGTGCTCCGCCCAGCCCCTGGGACATGCCAGGACCTCTGCTTGGCCCTGGGGTGTGCCAGGTGCTTTGCCCTGCCCCTGGAGCTCCACTTGGTCCCCGGGGTATGCCAGGCACTCCACCCAGCCCCCAGGGCATGCCCGGAGTTCCACTCAGCCCCGGAGGCATTCCAGGTGCTTTGTATGGCCCCCAGGGTTTGCCAGGTGCTCTGCCCTGCCCCTGGGGCCCCACTCAGACCCCAGGGTGTGCCAGGCACTCTCCCAGCCCCTGGGGCATGCCAGGCCTCTGCCCCATCCCTGGAGCTCCGCTTAGCCCCCAGGGCGTGCTAGGCGCTCCGCCCGGCCACTAGGGTGTGCCAGGTGCTTTGCCTGGCCCCCAGGAAGGCCCTGAATTCTTGCCTGAGCCTATAGATGCGGTCATGCTGACAGAGTCAGTCGGTTCACTGTATAATCCCGCCTACCTGACTGGACATTTGATGGCTATGAGGCATTGCCAAAGGGTGCTTCTCCACTTCCTGCCATAGTAATTTGTGTACATCCACGTAATATTCAGCATATTTAGAAACAGCCAAGTCTCTGCCCAAAGTAAGAGCATGAGGGAGTAAATAAACCAAAAGTGCAGTTATTACCAGTGGGAAGGTCACTGACAGGGTGGTAGAACAATGGTGGTGAAGTGGAGAAAATTGATTAATTGAACGAGCCATCATCTATATAATTTGAGTAATAAAGACAAAAATAACATTATGTGATACAACAACCAGTGGTAACCCCCTACTATTTTTTCTGTAATCTGGTGTTTCCTTTATTGTTCTTGTGTTAACAAATTCAGTGTATATAAATGTATGTAATACAGCATCCAGTGATGGTTCCCTATTGTCTCCTCTGTAATTTGTATATCCTTTATTGTTTTTGTTACAAGAAATACAAAAATAACTATGTTATGCAGCATCCAGTGCCAATTCCCTACTATGTTCTCTATTACTTGGTATTTTCTGTATTGTTTCTGTGTTATTCTGGTTCTTTTGTCTTAAAAATAAAGTTCAAAAAAAATCCTTCTTTTACCCCATCACTTTGTATCTATTTTATTTCTCTTTCTATTTCTTATGGCCTTATCATTTTTCTTCTCATTTGTTTGTCATTCTTTTCCACTTGATCCAAAGAAATAAATTTTTCCTCCTTATCTGTTTCCTGGGTATTTAGAACACTCTTTGGTATATAATAGGCTGTTTATAGATTGAAGGCATACTTTGAGAGAATTGAAAATATTTTCATGTAATGCTTATTTTTTACTATAATATTTATTGATTTATCAGTTTTTTGGTTGTATGTCATTTAATAAATCCAATATATTAAAATTAATGAATAATATAGCTTGTTTAATTGAAAACTGTACCATAGCTAATAAATGAAATTAGTAACATTAGAACTTAGATTAAGTATTTATACAAATAATTATTCTCCCCCCAATAAAAAGAGGGGGAAAGATGAATAATTAATATGTGAGTTATTTAATGGAAATATTGTGGATTATTTTGCAAAAGTAGTTCAGGCTTTTTTAAAGAAAAAGCTTGATTTCAGCTGGAGTTAGGATTTGAGCCTATGGAATCTGATTAGTCTGCCTAATTTTAGATTAAGTAACCTTTATGTATTACATAATTTCACAGGTTTAAAATAGTATCAATAGAACCCACCTCATACACTTACTGTTTATCATAGTGTTGAGTGCGATACAGTATGCAAAGCAGTAGGCACATGTCCAGCCATAGTAATCACTTAAAATTTTTTAACTATGATCCCCATGTGTCATTATTTATGTGCTGGTAAGATTTTCTAAAGTTTTTAGTAGCTTAGTTTCTTAGTTCTAAATAGCTCTAAAGATAAATTTTTTTGTCTTAAGTTTTTATTTTATATGTGCAAGGTAAGGATTTTTAGATACACACCAACCTTTGGCCTCCATAGAAGTAAAGTAAGCTAGAGATATGATCATCTAAACTATAATATTTTGGCTGAGTGAGTTCATTGTATTTTAGGTGTCAAACTTTTACCTTGGGTGGATATCTAATTCATCCTCAGAACTCAATTTTTAATTATGTCTGTACTTATGGATTAATAAAATTTTATGTTAAAAGTAGCTAGCAATCTTGTGTACATGTTATGCCTTGATTATAACAGATAGCTGTCCTAGAAAGGAAGTCTTAGGAAATGAACTAGAGTAATAGGATTATTGTTATTGGATCACTGTGAAAGTCTTTATGGTAAAATGTAGAAAGTCTTTAAAAAGTTTTTAATGCCCACTTACGTTGTTTTATGTTTTATGTGCTTTCTGATGTTTTACTCTTCTAATGATGAGTGATACCAAGAATCATAAAGGCTATGTGGTTTTCTAATAAAATGATACTTGTTTATCAATTGACTGATAAAATTACTATACTGGTTTGCATGATTAATTTCCCATAGATTAATATTTATTAATGTAGGTGGAAAATGTAAAAGGGAAAAATCAATGATATGCCCTCAAGTGAGTTTTACCAGGCTAGCTTTACTATTTATGCTTACCTAATTTTCTAAGCATGAAGAGTTACTTGTAGCAGAGTAGCTACTTAGCAATAGTAGAACAAAGTGATTGAAATCTTAGTTTTACAGCATACAGTTTGTTTTTTCTTAGGAAATACTTGACATCATAAAGTGGGGGATAAAGTAGGACCTTCTTTCTGTCTTTTTGAAATTATCAAATGAGGTAGTGCATGTGAAGTATTTAACAATATTGTCATTCCTATGGTGTTCCCATCTTACTCTGGTAATTCTTATTCTAACTAAAATTTCTCCTCTTACGCCCCCTTAGAAACATCACATTGGTGAGCCATTTCAGTTTTAGATGTGATGATGATAAGGAGAATAATGCTATCATCTGTTGATCATAATGATGGTTTTTTTCTGGGTCTTTACATCTGTAGTTCCTGTATCTTTCAGTTTCTGTAACAAATTAAGCTCTGGCTTCCTATTCTCTACTAGTCTGGAAAACATTGTACCTTTTTTTTTTTGGCGGTACTGGGGATTGAACTCAGGACCCTGCGCTTGCTAGGCAGGCGCTTATTCCACTGAACTATATCCCCAGCTCCAACATTGTACCATTTTTGTCTGGCTGATTTTCCTTCTTCAGACCTCAGTTTAAATGTCACTTTCTCAGAAACTTTGCGTGACATGACACCCTTCCTGGCCAGTCTTCCCGGTATTCCAGTCACCTCTTTCTCTGTTATATTCTGTTACAGCACTGAGGGCTTTTCTTACCATCACATTTATAACGATTTTAATTAGTTATTTCTGTGATACTTGTTTAATTAACAACTCTACCAAGAAGATCATTTCCATGGGGACTTGCAGCGAACCTTGTTGAATGTGCATTTGTATTCTTAGTGCCTAGTACCCAGAACATAGTAGGTGCTCAGTAAATATTTGAATTAACAAACAATTCCGTTCTACACCTTAACTACCCTATTGCCTTAATAAACAACTGAGTAATGTTGATACTGAAGTTTGTGCACACACTTAAAATTTTACATATTATATATTATCACATCCTTTGTTTTTCTTTTTCTTGTTAGACTGTGCTATTATTGAGGTTTTAATCTGTTTCATTCATTTTTTTATTTCAACATCTAACAGGTTTGGCACTGCAAAATTTTGGCTCAATGAATGTTTATCAATTTTTAAAGTATAATTAATAAAAGGGAAAATTTACACATACAAAAATTAAAATTGGAATCACTACAAAATGCTCCCATCTTGTTACATACTATGTTTATATCAAAGTATTGCATGAAAGAGGTGGTACAGAGTATATACGCTATGGTGGAATAGCCTAAAAAATTTGCTGTGAATAGTAAACACGTGAATGTTTACTGTTTTTAATTGGGGCTTCTCTTAAATCCTTTTTAAAGAATTATTACTTTATTCTGAGAAAGTTTAGTATCCCATATTTTTGCAGTATTGTATGTTAGCAGTTTTTCTCATTTCATTAAATGTCATTTTACATGGCTTTAATAGGAGTGTGATTTTCATCCTATTAATCTGCTATGTATGTCCATCATGATTTTATTGGATAGGTAAATAATGTTACAGTATTACAGTGTACATTGAACACTTTTATTAGTCACTTGCCTGTCACAGGGACAAAATACAGTACCTGACACCCAAAACCTAGAGAAGTTTATGTGGCTCACAGTTTCCAGTGAGTTCAGTCTCACTGGAATTAAGCAGGCTCTAAGACCTAAAAGGTATGGTGGCATGGCCCAGCTAACACTTGCTAGTCCCATGCTAGGCAGAAAGAGAGAGAATGAACTGGGAAGAAGACACCCTTGCAGGTTATGCCCCCAGTGTCCACCTCCGACCAGACTGTACCTCCTAAATAGCACATCCAACTACTGAAGTCGTCAGTGAACCCACTGATAAGTATTGTAGGGCCAAACATGAGAGACTGCTGGGAAACATTTTAGATGTAAACCATAACAGTTGTGTAGAAGATTTTGTGTTCATACATGCTTTTCCTTTACAATATAAAAAGTAGAATTACTGAGTAAAGAGTCTTAGCATTTATAATATGGTTGATGTTACAGAATAGTGACCAGTTGTCCTCCAAAAAGATTGTATCTGTTGATATTTCTAATGAGAGTGCATATGTTCTTTTCAGCTTTTCATGCATTACATATTACAATTTTAAAAATATTCCTGTTTGTAAGGTTAAAAAAAGTGGAACTTATTTGAAGCTAGCAAAGCTGTACATTCACATGTTTTTGGGGCAATTGTATTTATAAATTGCATGTTTGTGTCTTTTGCTATTTTTTTGTTGGGTTGTTCCAACAGGTGATTAATACTGTTCTGATATTTTAATATCCTGTTTTTCATTAAACATTTTGTTTTATTTGATGTTTTTTAATCTGATAAAAACCTTATACATTTTTATAATATAGACATTCAAATAATTAGTAACTTAATTCCATTTTTAGTTCTCACAGAGTTGAATCTGTTTTTTTGTTTTCTGTTTGAGACAGAGTTTCATTATGTAGTTCAGGCTGGCCTAAGCTCACTTTGTAGCCAGGCTGGTCTTGAACTTGCAGCGATCCTCCTGCGTCAGCCTCCTGAGTGCTGGGATTACAGGCGTGTGCCATCGCCCAGCTAGAATCTGTTTTATATTTGTAATTCATATTGTTACTTTGTTAAAGCACACTTATTTTTGTAAACTAGGAGCCTTTTGTGGCAGATGAATATATTGAACGTCTTGTGTGGAGAACCCCAGGAGGAGGTTCTAGAGGTGGACCTGAAGCTTTTGATCCTAAAAGGTAAAGTAAAAATGTGTTGTTGGTTTTTATAACTTTAGTACACTAAAAATTTGCATTTTTATAGATCTAAGTAGTATAGGGATTCCTTTCAAGATACATGGAAAGGGATTTTAACTAATATTTGGTAAAAAAAGATACACATAACTAAGGTGAATAGAGCATCAAGAGTTTGAAATTTTTTTTCTTTTCTGTTCCATTTATTTTAGAGAAGCACTTTAACTGTTCTACATTTTATTAAGAATGAAATTTAGTATTTTCTCCAATCAAATTAGGGTTAGTTGTACATTTGAAATAAAAACATGTTAAATAAGTGTTTCTAAGTATAATAGCCAGATATTGGGAGAACAGAGGCAGTGAACTCTAGCATGTGTAATAATATTTTTATATTGCGCTTGTGTCTTCTTGATTGTTTTAAAAAGCTATAAAGTATGTTTCTATTCCGGAAGTTTAATGGACATTCTGGGTGAGCTTTTCATTTTCCTCAAAAATGATCCATTGAGAAGTTAAGAAATACTAGCCAAAAATCTATGTAATGGTTTTTTGAAAGCTGTGTGGCATGGGCAAAGTGAAAAATAAATTGTAACATTACAGAAAGATGTGGGAAACTCCTAATAAAATACTATAGAGAGAATGATGTCATCAGTTTTATCTCAAAGAACTGTTATTAAGGTATAAGTGAACTGGCCAGTTCATTTTAGATTGATATATAATCTAACTTTCCTCTTTTAGATTATTAGAAGAATTTGTAAATCATATTCAAGAACTCCAGTTAATGGATGAAAGGATTCAAAAGAAAGTAGAGAAATTAGAGCAACAGTGTCAGAAGGAAGCCAAGGAATTTGCCAAGAAGGTACAAGAGCTTCAGAAGAGCAATCAGGTAAACATTTAGCTAAGCAATAAATAGTTTATATTCATTATCTTTATGTAATTCTTTCCAACTGTAAGCTCTTCAAAAAGTCAAGTCCAAGTACAGTAACTATTGGGGTTTCTCTCTACTTCTTTGATCCCATGGTATAAATGAATTGTTATCCTATGGTCTTGGCATTAGCTTGTTATTGAGTGTGGGTTTGGCAATCATAATACTCCCTTTTCAGCATGAGGGAGTGTCATGTTTAGTGTGGCCCTTCTAATAATGCAAACTTTCAAGAATAGTAAATAGACTCGAGCTTTTAGGGGCTCAATTAGAATGGATGTGTAGAACATATTTGCATTATTTTTAATCTTACAAAGTAATATCAGACTTGGATCAAATTTTTCTGTACAGAAACCTGATCTTGGAAATCTCACAAAAGTCTTGGAAGTATTTGTCTCAGTGCGAATTCAAGTGTAACTGTCAGAAAAGTGGATGTAGAATTCTTCTTCAGTCCATTTTGGAGTAAAACCAAACCACTAGACTGGCCCAGTGCCTAGGTAGGCCTAGCTTCATAGTCACTCTTAAACTCTAGAGTTAATCTGGGTCCTGAAACCCATTCACATGCTGAACTACTCTGGAACGTGATTACTCTAAATCAGTGCTAGTAAACTTACAGCACTCTTATTATAGCAGGCTGTTTTTGTGTCATTGAAAGTTCTAAAAGGTTAGCCATCCCACAGATCTAAGTGTCCTTTGTGGACCACTGCTGAGTTTTGCTGCCTTCTAGGGGCTATTTGTTCTTCAGTGTAGGGTTAGTAAACTGATCTGCCTCTTTTCTCCTTTCTTCTCTTCTTTCCTTCCTTCGTTTCTTCCTTCCGTTCTTTTTTCTTTCCCTCCCTCCCTCCTTCCTTTTTCTATTTTTCTTTCTCTCTTTATTTCTCTCTTTCTCTTGCTGTCCTCCCCCTTTCTTTCTGCAATTAGGAAAGTTTTACTGGAAATGAGGGAAGAGAATAACTCTTGGATTTCCAGGAGGGGTCCCGGATGGGATGGCCCAGCACACTTCTTTTGCTAAGATTTATTTAGACACTTTCACTTAAGTATATGTGACTATTAGAAAAAATTTCATTGTGGAAGTCAGCAATTTACTTAAGATAAAGAATGTGTTTTTATTGTTAAGGTGAGAGTTTCCAAGTACTCCTAATGCAGCTTTCCCCTGCTAATAAAAGGTGTGTTTTAGTATGCTTTAGTTTGAGTTGCAGCTCTCCCACTTTTTAGCTGCCTATTCTCAAGGAGTTTTTGTCTCATATTTTTATCTGTAAAATGAATTGTTGTGAATTGAATAAGTAATACATGTACTATACTTAGACTACTTTCGAACACAGAAATTGTTCAATAAATGTTTGCAGCTTTTCCTCTTGAGTTGATGGTTAGAACAAAAATACCATACTCATCTACCACAGGGCAGTTGGTATACCCAGGGGGAAGGAAAGAACATTCCAAGAAGGAGTATACTATTTCTTTTTCTTTTAAAGACAAAAGAAAGGAAACATAACAACAACCAAACAGACATAAAGCAGAATAAAACAAAAACAATGAAGGAAATACAAAATTATAGAGAAGATAGTAGGGAATTAACAATGGTTGCTATATTACATAATGTTATCTTCGCATTTGTTACTCAGTTATACAAATAAAGGCACGTACGATTAATCAAACAATTTTCTCCTCCATCATCTCTGTTCTCCCACCCAGTCAGTTGTCTTCCCTCTGATAATATCTGTACTTTTTGGTTTTATTCATTGCCTTGGGCTCTTACATTGGGAAAACACATGGCTGCCTCAAATTATGCTGCAACAAACATGGTGTGCACTAATTACTATGGCACTAGGTGGAAAAGCACCCAACCTCAATGGCGATACATAGACAGGGGCCCAGGCATACTATGATCAGCACCCCACTGACAAGCCCTCGAGGCCCTCAGGGGTCTGGTTGAGTCTACAGGGTTGCCCCCTCAGACCACCAGGCTCCGCCCCATCACTGTACACCTGGAGACCCAGTCCAGGTCCTCAGAATTTTCATGTAGCCTGCGGGGAACTCCCCTACCCCCTCAGGCTGATGAGCTTCCTGTCATGGCCCCTGGAGTCCCCTCATAGGCCATCAGTGTCTCCCTGCAGGCTGCCTATGACTCTTTGGAGGCTATCTCCGCCCAGCTAGAGGACTGGGTCTGCCCCCTACTTTCAGGTCTTTGCCTCCTCCCATCTCTTGTTCTCTAGTGCTGCTGCTCCCCGCCCCTTACATAGCTGGTCATTGGGAGCAGTTAGAATACTGGGCACAAGTGGTGTGAGGTCTCCCCCACCCGTGCTCACTGAGGTAGTCCAGAGTGTATACTAAGTTTAGTTATTAGTTCTAGGAGACAACTGGAGGAGTTTCTCAGGTCTGCTGTGTAGAGTGTTATTGTCATCTCTCTGTCTCTGGGACTGCTGCTTTTTGTATGATTTGTTGCTATGAGTTCATGCAAGGTTCATATAGGCAAGCAGTATGAGGTGCTCATATTAGTAGTTTAGAGTGGTGCTCATATTAGTAGTTTAGGGTGGGTCCTGAAGCCCGTGGACTCAGCCTTGTTGCTGTCAGGAGCACACGTTGGATGCAATGGGTGCCAAGTTTCAAGGTGCTCCAGAGGGAGTTCTAGGTGGGAGCTGGAGCCTGTACCTCAGCTCGTGTTTCCTGCTTGGTGTTAGTGAGAAGGGGGCGGGGCCATCTGGCCCACCTCCATGTGTACCTCACCCTTACTGTTGTGCTCCAGTTCCCATTTGTTCATTAGCTGGATCCCCGGGTATTGCTGTGGCCCTAGGGTTGCTGCTGTTGCTCTCTGCTGTTCTCTGCTGGTAGTTGCTCTCACGGGAGAGGTAGCAGGCCACAGCCTCCGGGCAGGTGCAGAGCTGGGCGTGGCAGGCTGTGTATTGGTTGCTTTGTCTCTGCCTTGCCTCAGGGCGCTGATGAGAATGGGTCTCAGCAGAGTGGGCATTCTGCTTTAGTGGCTCTTGTACCTTTTCATCGGCAAGCTGGGTTCGACAACACCTCCCAACTGCCGCTGCTTCTTTTCCGGGCTCTCGGAATTCCACTCTCCTCTGGCCGAGTCGGGAGGCTCCTGCAAGCGTGGGCTTCTGAAGCTGGAGCTGCGAGTGTAGGAATGAGGGAGCGGGACAAGGATGTGTATGGAGCGGTGACTCCTCCTCCTCCTCCTCCTCCTCTTCCTCTAACTGCGCCATGTTAACCGCCTGAACTTTTCCTCAGAGAGGGATCTTGTTTGCTCTTTCTGAGGGCTTCAGTTCTCATTTCAAATACTTCCTGGGACCAGAGAACCTGTTTCTGTCCTTCTTGTTTTTCTTATGTTGCTACATTCCAGTGTCTGGATGATGATCCTCTGAGAGGATCTTTCTCTGCTGCTTACCCAGTTGCCATCTTTTCGGAAGTCTAGGAGTATACCTTTATCTTAGGAGAATCCTTGCTGTGGTCTTTCCTGTTTTCAAAACTGGAAAGAGCAATTTACCATATATGATATTAGCAGCACTTCTTAAATATTCAAAATTAATATTAATTTTTTTGGTTTTCAGATGCAGTGTTTTACTGTACAGTTCAGGCTGGTCTTGAACTCACTGTGTAACTCAGGCTGTCATCAAACTCCCAGTCCTCCTGCTGCAGCTTTTCAAGTGCTTGGAGTATAGCACTTGCTACCATGGCCATCCAAATGTTTTCTTTTAGATCATTACCTTTTACTTCTGATATAATTTTTAAGTCTTTTCTGTTTAATAAATAGCTAGAGTGTTCTTCAAACGCTCAATAACTTTGATACTTCAGTTTATTGTTTTCAGAATCATTATTTAGGGCTATGTGATACCAGGTACTTTTGTTAAACAGGATCAATAATAAGCTTTATATTGATTAACAAATATATTCATGATAAATGTGGTTATTTTAATGAAGGTATAAAAGGTTACAACTTGGTTAAAAGGTTTTCAGGTCACATCACCCTAATAAACTGGAATTGCTTTTGTGGACCTTATATATATTTCTAAACTGCCTTTAATTACTTAAGATAGAGTACTGATGAGATTAGTAGTTTGGTTTAGTTGACTTGATTTTTGTGGTGCTGGAGATTGAACATAGGACTTTACACATTTATCAAGCACTGTAGATTTATGCCATGAATTGATAATATTATTTTTGATGTGTATTAACTTTCCTCTTTAATTATATTTTATGCTATTGCACATTTTTCCTAGGTTGCTTTCCAACATTTCCAAGAACTAGATGAGCACATTAGCTATGTAGCAACCAAAGTCTGTCACCTTGGAGACCAGTTGGAAGGGGTAAACACACCTAGACAACGGGCAGTGGAAGCTCAGAAATTGATGAAATACTTTAATGAGTTTCTAGATGGAGAATTGAAATCTGATGTTTTTACAAATTCTGAAAAGGTAAGCACTGTCAGGCTGAAAGCAAATTACCACATTAATAACAATGTCAATTATGAGCTGAAGTTACTACTTGCTAGGCAGACTTTTAACTGAGTAGCTGATTTATAGAAAGCTGTTATTGTTTTAAAAGGTAATTTAATACAGCTGCCTAAAGATTGTTGATGATATATTGATAATCAATTTATTAATTGGTTTGCCTAGCATTTTCATTTATCAAGTTACATGTAATTTAGAAATGCTAGGTAACTATGTTCATAACTATTTCTTTGCCATTAATGACATTTGTAGTCTTCATACAACATTGAATAAAGGGTAGGTTTGATCTAAACTGTTCAGAAGCTGAAGTGTCTTTCTGTAAAGGAATTCAGTGCTTCTAGATTTTTATTACTTAAACAAAGATCTCTTACAAGAATTAAGAAGTTTGGACCAAGGAGTTGTTAATACTTTGCATAGCACTATTTACTTAACTCTGGTCTAAGAATGTATGGTAGTGACTATTCTGTAACCTTGAAGATAATTTAGATGCTTTTCTTTTTCTAAGGGAAAACATCAAAATGTGTGAAAAAATAGACATTCATACTATTCAGACTCATTGCAACACTTTCCCCTCATTCTCTGTTATCTTCCTAAGTTGTTCCAGATTTGCTCCATAGAACATCAGAATGGTGAAAGCTAAATATTATTGAGGTTCACTGTGAATTAAGTAGCACATTTGTGTGTGCGTGAGTTCTACTCTGTAGAGTCTTTTAATTTATAATTTTTAATGAGCTTTGAAAAATAGTGTTTATGGGGGTGGGGGTATAGCTCAGTAAGGTCCTGAGTTTGATCCCTGGTACCAGAAAAAAAAAAAAAGAAGAAAAAAAATTAAAAAAAGAAAAATAGTGTTTATGTATAGTTAATTCCTTTAAAGAGAAGAAAGTATTTTGAAGAATTGAGTTTCAGCAATTATATTTATAGTGTAAAGTAACACAGATAAAATTTAACATTGAGAAAAATATGATACTGAAGGATTTATGAAATATTTGACCTTACCTCTTAACACATTTATGTGACCTTTATGTGTAAGAAATGTAAAGGCTAACACTGAACTGTATTCAAGGGTAGTTTATGCAATTTTTAAAAAGTTTCTAAATAAAACATTCATTTACCATATGTTATGAAATACAATATTTTAACATGTTATAAAAATTTGTCTTATCCATAAAAATTAGGTGTAATTCAAATCTGATGCCTTGGATTGTTTTGGATTATACTTGCTGGATTGTATACTGTATTTATGCTGTATTTTTGACTTTTGAGATAGGGTTTCACTATGCAGCTTAGGCTGGCCTTGAATTCACTTTGTAGCCCGGGCGGGCCTTGAACTCATAGCGATCCTCCTGCCTCAGCCTCCCGAGTGTTGGGAATTACAGGCCTGTGCCACTACTCCTGGCAAAATATTTTTAGATTGACTAAAATATTTATTTCTAATCTACTTCATATTATTTCTATGTTCACACTTTAAACTTTTTAATTATCAAGTAGTTATGTAGTTTTGGTATTACTGTTGTGTCTTAATATTTGAGATTTTAATTAAAAGAAAACAAATCTGTGTTCTTCAGGTTTATTCACTTGGTTACTCAGCCATCTGTAATTTTGGAGGGGCAAATACAGACCCATGTATTTAAGTCAATTTCTCTTTCTTTGCATCATGCTATTTTTTATCCCTTTTTCTTTTATCTCCTGTATTCCTTATTTTCTTATACTTTATTCCTCCTTTCTCATTTGCCTTCTTTTTCTCATTTCTCCGTACAAATTTTGGGTTAGGTTTGCTAATTAAGAATCATCATTTTTGTCCCGGTATTATCACAGCTAACTAAAATTAAGAACTCATAATTTGGTATTAAGTTGCTAATGGCCAGATAAACTTCTGGCTGTCTCATTTTCTGGATTCTGGGCTAGCCGTCTTCCCAGGAAAATGTGTAGTTGTGTAGTTAGATGTATGGCTGTGGGATTAGTTTTTTGTGAGACAAGGTAGGGACACATCATATTCCTTTTCCTCCTTGCCCCCTAGTTATTTTTGTTTTGTTAATGTTTAATTCTTAGAATCTTATACTTTTTCTTAAAATTCTTGTAATTTTTCTTGAAGAAACCTGTTTTACATTTACATCTGTCCTTCCCTGTGTGTTGCCTCTTTCCTCTTTAGAATGGTAGCTTGTTGTTCTTCATACAGGTAACACTTGATGACTGTGGTTACCCTGAAACTATCTGGGTAATTTCACAGCGTACCTTAAGAACAGATATAAACATCATTAGATTGTGGTTTTGATACTTTTTGTATTTATTGTTGATATATATATTTTTTCTTTTTTTCTTTTTTTTTTTTGTACTGCAACTTGAACTGAGGGCTTCTTGCTTTCCAGGCAGGTGCTGTGCTGTTGAGCTATATCCACGGCCCTTTTACAGTGTATTTTAACTATAATATAATGTAACCTTGTACTTTAAAGCTTTTTTTCAAAATAATTAGCTTTGGGAATTCAATAAGAAAGCATTATTTACTGCGATACTATTTACTACATTAAGCACAGTTTGGAAATAGCAAATTTCTATCTCTTAAAAGAGCTAACTGATGAAAATATAGAGCTGTATGCCAGATATGTTGATATGTTCTTTGTCAAAGCAGTATGAATGCAGAAAGAATGGTGGACTGTGCTGGTAAAACTGAATGGTATGGAGTCATACTGCGATGAAACCTGTGTGCTCATGTGCGGGAACTGTTTGGCAGCTGAGAGTGACAGTGGCTTTCTGAATAGGAGAGGAGAGATAATTGAAGCAAAAAGACTGTGTTTGCTATTGTTTGGAGTCAGAGGTAAAAGCCTTAGGTCCTGCTGTATGCACAAGTGCTTGCCAAGGTTCATGTGAATAATGAGAATAATTTAGACTAGTATTCTTAGCTCTTTGTGTTTATAAAATTTTCTCTTTTATGATATAAGAGAAAATGAGTCATTATAAAAGCAGTTATTGAAGTTATACCCAATTAAAAGTACTAAGGTGAAATTTAAAGAAAAGGTGAATATTACATAACTCCTTTACGCTATTGGGTAGACATGAATATCTTCTTTTAAAGATTTTTAGACGTTACCTGTTTTTTTTTCCTGTAACTTGAATACATAAATATATTTCTATATTACATTTCACTTAGATTTCATGTTAAACGTTAGCTTTGCTTTTAGAACAGGTGTTATAAATTTATATGGTTATTAAGTGACAAGCATTTTGTTATTTTACTCTCTAGTAAAATAACACACATTGCTTTCAGAGTAATTTCTTCAGCGTAAACTTGAACTGCAGGTTTCTTTAGGAAGGAATTGTAGAATCACAAAACCATAAAAACTTCATTACCAAGGGTTGGGGATATATCTCATTGGCACAGTGCCTGCCTGGCAAGTGCAGGGTCCTGAGTTCAATTCCCAGTACCGAAGAACTTTCAGTACCAGAAAAACAAATATTTTGGTTTTGACTTGTAATAATAATACCCAGATATATTTTTCTTGCTCACAAGGTTTCATTATATGCTTTTAAAGAAAATTGGGTGAGGGAAGGGCTGTATATATAGGGAGATATTACTGTTTTCAAATGTGCAGTTAATTTTTGATATATGTAAGAGTTTTTTAATTATTGCTGTTATCTATTTTTTAATAGATAAAGGAAGCAGCAGACATCATTCAGAAGTTGCACCTAATTGCCCAGGAATTACCTTTTGATAGGCAAGTTTATTTCTCAAGAGTTAATTTGGAAATATTTATAAAATAAAATTGCACATTTTCTCTGTATGATTTTTCTTTGCGCATTAAGTCAACAAAAATTTAAGTGCTTTTTTGTACAAGATATAGTGTGAAGTAGTCTATTGAAAAAATAACCTACTCTTAATATGTAAACATAATGATACACCCTGCAATTTCAATCCTTGTCTTCCTGAAAAAAATTTTAGATGAGATTTTTTGAAATTGACTGAAGTAAAATACTGAAGTTTTCTGTTTTAGACTTTGAGAACCAGGGCAGTAAGATACAGTTTAAGTATAATGACTACTCAGCTGTTTTTATCTATTTCTAGATGAAGGTTCTAAAGTTTTGAGAGTTTTAAGGTACCTTTAAAAGGCTAATGAAAGTTGCAGAATTTCTTCAAGAAATTAATATACACACAGATTTGATATGTAATTTCATGGAGTTTTAGCCTTTACCCTATCTATAAAAACCCTGGGGGCTTCAGTTCAAGAACCCCTATATTAAATATAAGATCTCAGAGCCATTAAATTAGAGCTCATCCTGTTCCCTGAGAAGAAAATTATTTCATGGTTTTCTATAGTCTCTGAAATGTCAGACTCTAATACAGTCTTGGTAGAAGTTGTTCTTCTGTGTGACTATGAGAAACAAATAGTACTTTCTGATATCAGATAATATATCTGCTGTTCTTTTGTGCATACTTGAAGCTCTTCAGGTACAGATAGACCATGGGTATATTATTATACTTAAAGCATCACTGAAACATATAGTGAATCCTCCCCAGATTATGTTTTACTCTACCGTCCTAAGGGATTAAAGTAAAAAATTTTAAAGTCACTATCTTTACCTTGTTTCAGAGTTGGATCATTTAAGTGGATAACATGTCTAGCTCAAAATAGTGCATGATAAAGTTAGTTACATCTCCATCGTTTCTTCCATTCTGTTATTTCCCTACAGAATATACATTGTTATGTTTATCTTACTCATTTCTCAAGTTCATATTTAAAAGTTTTATGCTTTGTTTTATTTTTTTGTTTTGTTTTTATAATGCTGAGGATTGAACCCTTGGCTTCATGTACATGCTAGGCAAGTTTGTTACCACTAAGGTATATATTTATATACCTTATTCAGATTTAAATTTTTCACTCAGGTCAGTCTGACCTTATATATATTCTTTGACCTACCATGACTTTGATATATTGTTCTTTATAACTTTCTAAATTTCTGTTTTCTTCTTTATATTTTTGGCATCTCTTTTGCTGACCGCTCTTCTTTTTCTTGCAATGATTGCACAGGATCTTTCAATGTCAGTTTTTCATGTTATATGCTACTGTTTGATATTTAAGACTTGATGAATCTTAGTGTAGTAGTTTAGTTTTTAAATTGCTAAAGGTGGATGCTAAAGATGGATGATTGCCCTCCTGAGTACATTCTTTTTATGGCTTTTAAAATATTTTTCTAGTTTTAGTAATTCATTTTTTAAAATAGTAACCTTTTTTTGGCAGTACTGGGGATTGAACCCGTGGCCTTTGTACTTAGCTACGTCTCCAGCCCTTCATTATTTTTTATTTTGATACAAGCTCTTGCCCAGGCTGGGCTCAAACTTGGACTCCTCCTCCCTTGGCTTCCCAGAGTGCTAGGGTTACAAGTATGCACCATCATGCCTAGCTACTGTTTTTCATTTAAATGATTTATAACTTTATTTTCTTTATTTCTTTCCAATCCAATTTTATTAGTACATTTTAGATATATATGGACACATTCATCATAGAGAATTTGTACCTGTATATGACATAATTTGTCTCTTTGTTTTCCTATTCCCTTCTCCTCCCTTCAGCCTCTCCTCTCCTCATTTACAGAAGCTTTGTAAAACTTTATTTTGAAAAATACCAGTATGGGGCAGATTATTAATCATAATGGTCAGGGCTGGGGATATAGCTCAGTGGAATAAGCGCCTGCCTAGCAGGTGCAGGGTCCTGAGTTCAATCCCCAGTACTGCAAAAAAAAAAAAAAAACATAATCATAATGATCAAGTGAATTTAACATGGCAGTAAATATGAATAGGGACAGTAACTTAATTTCAGGACTGGTTTGCTAGCACCTCATGCTCTTCCTTCTGAATAAGGGAATTGATTATTCAGTATCAGTTTCTTAAATGTGAACCATCTATCTCATCTAAATTGCCTAAATAAAATTTTGTTGCCCGTCGTGCTTCGTATCTGTACTCTCTTCGCAGTCTTCATCTTTTTTTTTATGATAATCTTTTAATTTTATAATAGTTTTAGGTTTACCAAAAAAGCTGCAAAGATAATATAGAGAGTTCTAGTACACCTCTGTCCCCAGTTTTCTCTTATAATGTCTTATATTATTGTAGTGTTTGTCACAGCTAGTGGACCTCATCATTCACTTGTATTTTTCAGATTTTCAGAAGTAAAATCCAAGATTGCAAGTAAGTGGAGTCAACTTACTTAACTTTTTTTGAGGAAGTAAAAACAGTTGTGTATGAAAAAAAAGCAAAAAGCAAAAAAGAATGATGCCATGCTCCCACCCTGTCAGGGACTTTAATTCCTTTTCTCTGAAAACAAGCATTGCCAGTTTTTGGGATACTCTTAGAGGGTATTCTATGGGTACACCAGCATAAAATGTAAATCCTATGTATATGCATTTATATATGTGTATATGTCTTTGGATTAAAATAATTGCTAGCAAAGAGCTTTATACTGTGTTTTTAAATTTAACAGTGTGTTTTTTAAATTGTTTCGTACATGTATATGAAAAACTTCCTTTTTTCTTTTTAAAGCAAAGACAATCTGAGAATCTTAATACCTATTTTATTTCTTAAGTAATTTGTTTGGTTTTGGTAATCTTTGGATTATATTGTAAGGTTTGTTATTCTAAGTTTCGAGAAAGCACTGTATTTGAATGCTCCATCCATAGTAGCTTGGGTCATTGTTTGCTAGACCATTTTAGAGAAGGTTCAAAGAACCACCTGTACTTCTAGAACTTTTAGAATAAGGTGACATAGGTAATTGGACTTATTGGTAATATTTTTTATCATTATAGATTAATCTGAAGTTTAAGTGTTCATTAAGAATCATAATAAGAATGCTAAGTCAAGTACCACATATCTTAAGATGAAATTTGGTATTTTATCTACTATTGTTTATTGTAGAAACATCTGAACTCTAATGAAGAATTTCATAGTTCGCATCCTTTTTGCAGAGCTAACTCTTTTATACTTTCCTTACTGTTGTTGTCGTGACTGGCCTCTAGAGTGTTTTCATTTTATTTTCTTTAACATATAGTCAAGTACTGGTTTAAGCAATAGTGATAAATGGTAGTCAGAGCTCAGGGAGCCCACCTGTTTTATCAGTCTGAAAGTTTTTGTGTCTTGAAATAGAGATGATGTACAACCCTGGGTACCATAGGGGTTAGACCCAGTCTCTATAATCCCTTGGTAATTATCCCCAAGAAGGGCTTACTCGTCGTCATCTGTAAATAACTTAGATATTTGTAAGCAACTAGATACTTTAAGTGCCTTAATATAGCTAGATGGCTTTCTTCGTATTTTTAGGTAAATACCATGATTTAGAGTGCCAGCTGATTCAGGAGTTCACTAGTGCTCAGAGAAGGGGTGAGATCTCCAGAATGAGGGAAGTAGCTGCAGTACTACTTCACTTCAAGGTAAATACTGGAAAGTTAAAAGAGAGACGTGTCCAGGGTTGTGGAAATTCTACAAATTTGATGTCTATGTGTCTCATTGTTGCCTCTTTAATTGTATGTCAGCAGTAATTTTCCATGTAATGATTTTGAATAAAGTACACCATTTTATATATCTGTGAAATGATGTTGAATCTTGTTTTTAATAAATATTTTATGTTTAGTTATATTAAGGAATTTTCATGTAGTTTGGTAAAGAAAATTATTATCATCTGCTTGTTGTGAAATAGGTCAGAAAACAAGAAAATTGACCATAGTTATCTGGTGGAATGTAGGCATCAAAAAATACATGAAATGCAATTAGTAAAAGAAGTCCAGAGTATCTCAGGTGGTAATGCAAGGAATTACTTTATAATAGATATATTTTCCTGGAAAATGCTAAAAATAAGAGTTCTTGAGGTGGGATTGGTGGTACACAGCTATAATCCCAACATTCAGGAGCTGAGGCAGGCGGATTTAATGTTCAAGCCCAAACTGGGCTACATAGTGAGAGCCTGACTCAGAAACAAAACGAAATAAAAAATCTAAATACATGGGAAAAAAATTGCCCTTTTATCTAATTCTTCATATTTAATCATCAGATAAAAAATGGAAGTTCTTTACTGAACTTTTCATTTTGGTAACATCTGAAGGAGTATTAAGGAATGCTATTTGAGATAGGGGTATTATATTGAGCTTAATGCGACAAGTTATTTTGTCTTAAACCATTTTGTTGAAATGAATTCAGTTTAAAAAGTAAATTCCTGGGACCAGGGATATAGCTTAGTGGCACAGCACCTGCCTGGCAAGTTCAAGGTCCTCAGTTCAATGCCTGGTACCCCCCCCCAAAAAAAACCATAAAATGAAAAATAAATTCTCATACTGCCGGTTAAACACAGCTGTGCTCTAGGGAAAGGATACGGTTTGAATTCAAAAGAAGAATGAAGTAAAAAGAAGGAGAGGGAGAAGAAGAGGAAGGACTTTGAAGCTCTGTGTGTGTGTGTGTGTGTGTGTGTGTGTGTGTGTGTGTGTATACATGCTTACGCTCGTGTATTTTGGAGTTGAAACATATGGCTAGATGATTTTAAGGTAGATGTTACTGCAAAGAACTCAGTTATACCTCAGCATTCTTCTTTCATCTAAAGTCCAACATGTATATAAATCAGCTGATCAATTTTATCATTAAAAATGGGAGAAGACACTTAGGTTAACTGATTCTGTACAGCTATATTTATTTCATTTCAGTAACTACTGGTCAGTCACTGGGACATAAGATACAGCTTTATCACATTTAACAATTTTATTGCTGTTATTTGTATTTTAATTGAACTGGAAACAATGGTTAACAATGTGTTTGTTCTTTTTAGGGTTATTCTCATTGTGTTGATGTTTATATAAAGCAGTGCCAGGAGGTAATAAACATACCTGTATACTTTATTGAGCTTTTATGCTAATTTGTTTTTTAAAATCCATTTAAAATGTATATTCACTATGTAAAATGTCTCTGCTATTTAGGGCGCTTACTTGAGAAATGACATATTTGAAGATGCAGCAATACTCTGTCAGCGTGTGAACAAGCAAGTTGGAGATGTCTTCAGTAATCCAGAAACAGTACTGGCTAAACTTATTCAAAATGTATTTGAAATCAAACTACAGGTAATTTTAAACAGTGACAAATTAGTTCTTAAAGTAATGTGGGATTTTAAAAAATATTTTAGAAATTTTTAAAAAATTAGTAATCTAATTAAGGAAAAGGAAGTATCAATTATCAGCTTTTTGAAAAATGATTATTCGCCAAGGAAAAGGTGCTAATCCCTGTCATCAAAACATATGCTTGAAATTCATTATAGTAGTAGTAGTACTAATACTAGTGTGGTTTGGTAGCCTCAGAATGAAGATGTTTTTTCTTTAAGTTCTTGCCTTGAACAAAAAAGACAGGCATGAAAATGAACAAAAATTACAAATGGAGTCTTGTAGAATTTTTTATGACATGCTAACATGAAAAAGTAAAAGGTAGGAATTTAATTTACAGCTTTAACTCCCTTAGCACTGTACTTCTAGACATTTGCTAAATTTTATTTACCACTAGATTAAGCATCATTAAGTGTTTTAAACAGAATTTAGGACTTTTGATAGCTTTTAAATATGCTGATGTGTGTTATGAGTGTCTATAATTGGGAGTGTATTGTACAGCATTTCTCAAATTTACTGACCAAGGAGCCCTAATTTAGAGCAATGCCTAGTAATGTTTCACAGGACACTAGTGTTCCCTAAACCAGTTTGCAAAATGCTGTTTTAAGGAACAGATTCTAATGATGTTTCAAAAGAAAAGATAATTGGTTTAAATTCTTAGTATTTATGCCCAAGACTCACATAGGTCTTATGCAGTAAGTGTGAGAAGCTGTACAATTTTAAAATCTTAAATTTCTATTAAGTTTTTTATGATAGGCCCATTTTCTGTGGATTGCCTTTTTGATGGGATTTTAAATCATAGTAGTTCAAAACTACATAGAATTTTAGAAGAGAAATGTATTGAGAAATTATGCGAATTAATATTTACTTAACAAAATGTTGACTTTCTTTTTTAGAGTTTTGTGAAAGATCAGTTGGAAGAATGTAGGAAATCAGATGCAGAACAGTATCTCAAAAATCTTTATGATCTATATACAAGGTATATTTTTAATTATTAGAAATTAATTGATCTCAGATTTTCCTTTTTTGTTAGTACATACTTGAGTTTATTCTACCACTATTGCTATTTCTAGACTGATTCAGTCCAGAAATAAAGAAGTAGGTATTTTTTGAATAACAGTTTGTCAGATAGCATTATACCTTTTACCATTAAATGCTTGAATGTGTAGACTAGAGTTGTACAAAAAACTAGCATTCTTAGTATATTAACTTGAATTGCATATTACGTTTTATCCTACTATACTAAGAAATGTAAGATCTTGTTTAAAAGCAGATTCATGGATTTTGTTTCTGATTTTAATTGTGAGCTAGTTCACTGTACTTTAGTCTAAAATTATAATTACACTTATCTGAAGTTAAAACTTTTGAAATTGCAAAAGGAAGTGACATACTCATAACAAGTAGCAATTTCACTCTTAAATCTTGTGTGTTAGTTTTTCTGGTACTTTTGTAAATGGCATTCTTATGCTTAGAGATACTGTCTCAGAAATTTCATACAGTTTTTTCCTTGACTTATTGTAAGTCTATTGCTATTTTTTTTATCTCTTCTGGGAGAGGTTTTTAAAAGTTATATTGAGTAAGTTTATCTCAACAATAAAATTGTAGTGATCCTATTTTCAACAATGGAGACTAAAAAAATTGGAGAAAAGTCCTTATGGACAAAGACAAAAGAAGGTGAACAGAGAGTAGACCTGCCAGTCATGTTTTGCTTACTTTGTGATGAATGGCATTAGCACATACTTGAATTCATTCTACCACTGGTTCTGTTTCTGGACTGGTTCATTGTCTCCATTTCTTTTCCTAGGTCATCTGTAGGAGTTTATGACAATTGTCAAAACCATATTATTTGTAATATTCCATTCTACTTTATATATAGCCTTGTGAAAGAGTTATGCTTTCTGCATCCTAAGTATTGTTCCAGCTTTTAAGAAATGGTAATTTAAAATAGGTCATTAAAGTTACATTATAAAAATATATATTCCTTAACATTAATACTACACCTAAAATATACATTAATCTTTTTCTTCCCCCTTTCCATGAAAAGAACCACCAATCTTTCCAGCAAGTTGATGGAGTTTAATTTAGGTACTGATAAACAGACTTTCTTGTCTAAGCTTATCAAATCCATTTTCATTTCCTATTTGGAGAACTATATTGAGGTGGAGACTGGTTATTTGAAAAGCAGAAGTGCTATGATCCTGCAACGCTATTATGATTCAAAAAATCATCAAAAGAGATCCATTGGCACAGGGGGGTAAGTTCTTTTATTAAATATTATTATTAAAACTAAAGGCATTAGAAACATTATTCTATTTGGGCAAACTTACCAAGCGAAAGAACTCTTTTAACCAACCATGTTGTTCATAGTAATCAAATCCTCCTCTTGAACCACATGTTGAAAGGTCCTAATATAACATGATTAAAATGTAAAGCAGAAATTTGTTAATATAATGTAGTTTTGTTGTTTCTTTCTTTGTTTTTTGGGAATTGAACTCAGGACCTAGCACTTGTCAGGCAGGCACTGCACTGCTGAACTATATTCCTGACCCCTAAAGCAGAAATTTGATTGTAAAACATAAACTTGATAGTATTAAGAGTTATAGTATATAGGGTTTTTTTTTTTTTGCTAGAAAGAGTAAATTATTCGAGGTTATGATCAGAAAGAGGTTGTAATTAGGAGTTAAGAGGTAAGATCTGAAAAGCATTACCAAGGAGAAGAGAAAAACTGACGAACAAACTTTTTTTAAAAAGGAGTTCACAATAGTAAAACTACATATTCTACAAGTATAAAGAGTTTAACTTAAAGGTACACCATATTTTAAATGTTCCAGATGACTTTCCATTACAAAGAAAAACTAAATTATGTTATTGAATCTGGCTTAATGTGGTGAAAAAATGTGCACTATGTTTACATGATGAAGTATACTTAAAAATCATTGAAATTTTGATGTTTTATTTTAAAAACTCATTATTTATAATGTTAATTACTTGGAATAGCTTACTTCCTGAAGAAAGCAAATGAATTTTGGCTGAGTTCAAATTGTAAAGCTGAAAGGGCTTTTGGAGATCATAACTCGCATCTCTGCTCTTTATTCAAGGGCAGTTTTCACAAAACTAATTACTATTAGAATTAGAACTTAGATTTCTTGGTTATTGGTCCTTTTTTGTTGTTGATAGTATATATTAAATCTGAGAATACTTGAAGTTGAAATCTTATATAAAGTTTTTTTTGTGTGTTTATGTGATATACTAGTATTCAAGATTTGAAAGAGAGAATTAGACAGCGTACCAACTTACCACTGGGGCCAAGTATTGATACTCATGGGGAAACTTTCCTATCCCAAGAAGTGGTGGTTAATCTCTTACAGGAAACCAAACAAGCCTTTGAAAGATGTCATAGGGTAAGAGTGATTGTAAATTTATTTTAACTTATACGTAATTGTGTATTTTAAGTTTTTCCTTATCTGTGTGAAGATATAAATATTTTCTAGTTAGAAACATTATTTTGAAAATTTTTATTGGTACATAAAAATTTACATATTTATGCGGTATAATGTGATGTTTTCGTATATAGATATATTGAATAATGTTCATATGGTAAGCATGAGTGTCTCTTCAAGTATTTTTTATTTCTTTGTGAAAACATTCAAAATTGATTTTTCCAGCCTTTTTGAAATATGCAATGTTCTAGCCAGGTGTGATGGCACATACCTGTGATTTCTGTACTTGAGGACCACTGCAAGTTTGAGGGCATCCTGGGCTACATAGTGAGTTTAAGGTAGCCTGAACTACACAATGAACCTTGTCTCAAAACCACAAATAAAACCAATCTATCTATCTATCTATCTATATACACATGTATATATACATATACATATATATTTATTATCTGTAGCCACCCTGCAGATTGCAGAAGAACACCTAAAATTATTTCTCTCAACCTAAGTGTAACACAGTACTTGTTAACCAACTTTTCCCATGGCTCCCTTCCCCACCCCCACACTCCTCAGTTGACTTCTATGATATCTCCTTCTTAGATTCCACATATGGGTGAGATGATGCAGCATTGTCTTCTTGTTCCTGGCTTATTTCACTTAGCATTGTGTCTTCCAGTTTAGTCCAGGTGCTCTTTATTTCGCTTATCTGATTGCTCTGGCTGGTATTTATAGTACTATGTTGAATAAAAGTGGTGAAAATGGGAGTTTTCAACTTTTTACCATGCGATATAAGCTGTGGGCTTGTTATGTAAGGCTCTTACTATGTCAAAGTACATTCTGTCCATAACTAATTGGTTCACAGTTTTTATCTTGAAGGATGTTGAATTTTATCAAATGCTTTTTTGTATCTCTTAAGGTGACCATGTGATCTTTGTTCTTTATTCTGTTGATGTGGTGTATCACATTTATTGATTTATTTATCTATGCATCTCTAGGATGAATTCTGCTTCATCATGATGAATAATCTTTTGGATGTACTTTTGAATTTAGTTTGCTGTTTTTTGAGGATTTTTCTATCTACGTGTATTAGAGATACTGGCCTATAACTTTCTTTTTTGTTGTATCCTTGTCTGGCTTTGTTGTCATAGAAAATATGTCTGGAAGAATTTCCTTAAGTTTTCCTTGTTAAGTTTTTTCCTTGTTAACTTGAGAATTGATGTTTATTCTTTAAATATTTGGTAGAATTTAACAGTAAAGCTGTTCCTTGGCTTTTCTTTGATGGAAGACATTATTGATCCCATTTCATTCTTCATTATTAATGTTTTGGTTTCTTCTCTTTTCTTTATTATTTTTCCTGTTTCTTCATGATTCAATCTTGGTAAGATGTTACTACCCAAGAATTTATTCTTTCTTCTAGAGTATCAATGTTTGTTGGCATATAGTTGTTCTCTAATGACCCTTTGTATTTCTACAGTGTGAGTTGTGTTCATTTTTGTCTCATTTATATGAAGAGAAGCTTTTTTACTTAGTCTGACTTTGTTAACTTTATTGAAAAAAATTCTTATTATTGTTAATCGTATTGATTTTTAGTCTGTGTCTTATGTATTTGTGTTCTTTATTATTTTTTTCTGATTTATAATTTATTATTCTTTATGATTTATTCTTTACTTTTTCCTTCCTTCTTTCTAGCTCCTCGAAATACAAACATAATTTGAGCTTGCTTGCTTTCATTCCTTCCTTCCTTCTTTTTTCTTTCTTCCTTTCTTTTTCTTTCCTCCCCTTCCTCTTCGTCTTCCTATTTTCTTTCTCTTCTTCTTTCTTCTCCTCCCTTTTCCCCTCCCCCTCGTCTCCCTCCTTCTCCTCCTCCTCTTACTGCATTGTCGGCACTTTGCAATAAATAGGTGGGTTTTAGGTTGCAGTTTGGGTACTTGGTCTCTGAAAGGTTTGCCATCACTGCCTTGTATCACACTGTTCATTCTGTCATTGCATTTTCAGCTCCAGGATTTCTGATTTTTATATTCATTTTAGCCCCTTTGTTAAGTTTTTCTGGTGAATTAAATTGTTTTTCTTATATTTTCTTGAAATTCAGTGAATTTCCTTAAAATGTTTGAGTTTTCTGTCTGAGAGATCCCATGTAGCAGTTGTTTTCTCATGGTTTGGAGTGTCTTATTTTGTGCATGAGATGAGGTCACGACACCCTCAAAGACTTAATGCTTTTTGGGATGCAACAATGTCTGTGCAATGATGGATTTGGTATTTTTGTAGTGTATGATCTGGTTTGCTTTGATTGTGCTCATCCTTCCAGAACACATTATCTGGGCTCTTTATTTTCACTGAAACTGTGGTCATTACCACTATTTCAGCAGTAGAGGGCGCCTCAAGCTCAAGTTTATCACAAATCAGTGTTGGCGTATTGTTTGAGATGAACTTAGGGAGTGCCTAAAAAAAGGTAGTCTGTTTCTGCTGTTCCTGTAGGTCTCACCTGGGCCAGACTGAGCCCAAATGCCTGTGCACAGTTACTGGCCTATGTTTGGGTACTGCAGGATTCTGTCCAGCACTAAACCTCACCAGGCAAGGTCTGCCCTTGGACTCCAAAGCAGTGACTTGTGTCCACTCCCTTTCTCTTCCTTGAAATCACTATAAGGCTCCACGTTGTACTACCTGGGGCTAGGGAAGTAAATGGGGTAGGCACGCAGTCGTATAGCCATCTCAGCTGCTTTGTGTCCCGGTCCCCTAAAATCAGCACAGCACAGGGGCAGGATAAAGACATGCATTGATGTGTCCTGCCATCTGGTGTGGTCTTTTGTGACCTAAACTGCCATAGCTGGCTGGCAGGGAAGGGGGCCAAAATGTGTTTCTCTCTCTGCTTGGGCTACAATTTTGCTTTGGTTCTGAGGTGGGTTTAGATGTTCCATCTGTGGGCAGTGGCTGGAAAGAGGCTGTTGGGTTCTTACTGGTGTTAAATTTCACCATGGCAAGCCAATCATTAAATTCCAAAACAAAATCTCATGCTTATTTTCCTGTCCTACTGTCCAGCTGATGAAGTCTTTCTTCTTGCTTCCTTGCTTAAGGTTGGCAGACAAAAGGTGCAAACAGTCTTTTGATTGCCAGTGCTGGTGCTAAGCTGGGTTTCTCCTGAGGTTCATGGCCACAGGAACCAGTGTGTTCCTGTGGGCTCACCCAGCGCCCAAGCTGTGCTTGACAGTGTTGTGGAGCTGGCACTAGCCTGTCTTGTAAAGCTTATAGGTTAGCGTGTGGCCCTGTGGCAGGTACAGAGGTTCTATTCATAGGTTCTCACCTCAGAGGAAGGGAGGTGGGACTCTGTGTAGTACTGGATTTCACACCATGTCCCAGGAACTGGTTGAAGCACTTTAAGGTGTATTTATTAACTGATTTAATCATCATAATCCTGTGACATTATTATTCCTGTTTTTTACATGAAGAAACTGAGAGATGTAGCTCTTAAGTATAAAATTAAGAGAATGTTGTCTTAATTTGTATTGATGTATAAAATTTTATATTGAGCATCAAAAAATTAATGTTATATTGATAAATGAATAGAAAACAAAGGATGCATGTAAGCAATTTACAAAAAATTACCAGTATAACATTCATTTTAATAATGAAATGAAATTTAGAAGTACCATTTATTTTAATAAAGTTAGCATAAATTAAGAAGTGTGACAATACATACCAAGTGCTGATAACAATGTGAGGCAGTAGGAATTCTCATGTACTGGTAATAGAAGTAAAAATTTGCACAGTTACTTTGAAGACTAATTTGGCAACTTGTAAAAGCTCTTATGTACATGTATTCTAGTATTACAGTAGTGTTGTTTTTGTCATGACAAGAAGTCAGAAGCCGATTCAGTGAAAAAGAAATTGAAAAACTGGCATTGTTCATGCCCTGTTAAACAACAATGTACATAAATCAAGTACTTGCATGTATTTATGTGACTACATCTCAGAAATATGTAGTAGTGATATGACAGAGCCACAGAGTATTTTTAAGAAACTTTCAAACTAATAGTGTGTAGTAACATGGTTTTGGTTTGCATTTTCCTAATGAAATGATGATTGACTTTGCACATGTTTTTATATGCATGTATGCATCAGTATATATTTGAAGTGTTTGTGTCTTATTTTATGCATTTTTCAATGAAGTTTTTATATTTTGAGAGCTGTGTATTCTGGTTATAACTTGTTTATCAGATACATAATCTATGGCTTGTCTGTTTAATTTCATAACAGTCTTTCAGAGGATAGAATTTCTTAATTTTGATGAAATTCAACTTGACTTTTCTGTTATGGATGGTATTTTTAATATTGTGTGTAAATTTTATCTAAAGGTTACAAAGATTGCCTCTTAAGTTTTCTTTTAGTAGTTTTATAATTCTGAGACTTTTCACCTTTACATTTATTCAGTAATCTGTTCTGAATTAATATCAAAATGTAGATTGAAATTTATAGTTTTACAGTTGAGTATCTAGTTGTTTCACCGTCATCTATTAAAAAGATTGTTTTTTTTTTTTTACTGAATTGCTTCTGAACCTTTGTCAGAATCAGTTGACTACCTACTTGTGGGTCTGTTTCAGGACTCTATTCTGTTTCCTTTGTCTTTATACCAGTACTATGCTTTTTAATTATTATAACTGCATGTCAATTGAATCAGGTAGTATAAGTACTAATATTGCTGTATTAAATCATTTTGTATCATACTTTGTACATCTTGTCAGTTTCTAAAATAAAAGTGACAGTTTTATTGGGATTGCATCAAGTGTATAGCTTTATTTTGAGAGAATTAGTGCTTTTACAGTTATATTAATATAAATAGTTTTAAATTTATATTTAGAGTTTAAATTGTTAATATATAGAAATACAGTTGATTTTTGTATCTTCATCTTATGTCCTGCACCCTAACTAAACTTATTTTTTAATTCTAATAACATTTTTTGGTAGACTTTGGCAGATTTTCTGTATAGGTTATCATGTTACCTACCCATAAAGGCAGTTTACATACTCCTTTGTAGTACAGATGCCTTTTATTCTGTTCTTTTTCCTCACTGTTCTGTCCAACATCCAGTATGATGTCTCATGGAAGCAGGGAGAGCAAACTCCTTTTGTTATTTCTCATCCTGAAAATAAAGCATTTAGTTTTTCACTATTGGTAATGCTAACTGTAGGTTTTTTACAAATACTCTTTTTTAAGACTGAGGAAATTTCTGTCATTCAAGTTTATGAAGATTGAATTTTCTCAAGTGCTTTCTTTTTATCTTTTTAAGAGGGTGAATCAGGGGCTGACTGATTTCCAAATTAAGTTAGCCTGGTGTTCCTTTAATAAGCAAATTCCAGTTGGTCATCACATGGCCTTTGTCCTGTTGTCGTACTTATATATGGTTAGGTTTGCTAAGTATTTGTTGAGAATTTTTCATCTGCATTCATGAGAAATATTGGCCTATATTTTTCTTTAAATGTCTTTGTCTTTTTTGGTATCAGGGTAATGTTGACATACCCCCATTTAATTTTCTGGAAAAGCTCATGTAAAATTGGTATTCTCTCTCTTAAATGTTTGATATAATTCATTAGTGAAGTCATTTGCACCTACAGCTTTCATTGTGCAGATTTTTAACTACAAATTTAATTTTTTTAATATATAGAACTGTTCAATTATTTATCGCCTAAGTTCACCTTAAGTGAACTTTGGGAGGTTTTTTTTTTTTTTTTTTTTGCGGTACTGGGGACCTTGCACTTTCAGGCAAGCACTTATTCCACTGAGCTATATCCCCAGCCCTGGGAGTTTTTGTTTTTAAAAAATTTTTAGATTTCACTTAAGTATTGAATTGATTGGAATAAAGTTTTTCATATTTTCTTATTGTTCTTTTTGGTGCTTGTGGAAGCTAGTAATGTGTCTTCTTTCTTTCTAGATAACAGTGATTTTTTTCGCCGGATCAATCTGGCTTAGAGGTTTAGTAGTTTTATTACTTTTCTCCAAGAACCATCTTTTGGCTTCATTAATTTTTTACTAATGTTTTTCTATTTTGTATTTCACTGATTTCAGTCTGCATTGTTTCTTCTGCTTAGTTAAGTTAAATTTACCCTTCTTTAGCTGTTTTTTTTTTTAGAGTGGGATGATTAACTTTAGACTTTTTTTGGTTATACAGACATCTAGTCATAAATTTCCTCTTAAGTATTACTGTAGCTGCATCCTAAAAATTTTAGTATATTGTGTTTTAAGACAGTTCAAAATAGTTTCTCTTTGATTCCTTTTGGCTCAAAGGTGATTTAGAAGTTTTTCCTTACCAAATATTTGGGGACTTTTTAGGTATCTTTTTATTATTGGGTTCAGATTTGATTCCATTGTGGCTGGAAAACATACTTTGAATGATGTGGACTCTTTAAATTTATTGAGATAACTCTTATGCCAGAATATGGTTCATTTGATAAATGTTTTATGTATACTTGAGAAGAGTATATATTGTGTTGGGTGGTATTGGATGAAGTACTATGGTCTATAAATGTCAGGTCCAGTTGATTGTGTTGCTTAAGTATTCTATATCTTCATCAGTTTTCCATCTACTCCTTTTAGTATTTTTGGATATAAACAAGAAGAGGGCAGGAAATTGAATTTAGTCTTTTGCCATGTAAAGAAAGTTATCATGTTCATAATGGGGCTGTAGTTTGTAAGTCTTGCTGCCAGGTACTTGATGAACCACCAGTGGTACACGCATGACTCCCATTGGGTGGCTTTTTATTAATTTTATTAGTAAAAAGACCAATAAAAGTGATTAAACCTGTTTGTACCATGACTAGTACAAGGCATCTCCTGGGATAGTCACATGTTCCACTGGTGGTTCGTGCCTGCGGGAATGTGTTAGGTACCTGTGGGACATCAGTGAGCAAAGGAAGAGGATGAGCTTTGTAACAGAAAGACTGATGAAAGGTAAAGGTTGGGTAGTTATTAAGAAGACCGGGAAGAGAGTTAAGAGTTCCAAGATTTAAATGGAACTTGTTATAAACTTCCAGCTTTATATATCAGGGTCACACTGTTATATTAGGGTTGAGCATCTGCAATTTGAAAATCTAAAATCCAAAATGCTTCAAAGTCTGAAATGTTTTAAGCACCAGTGTGATGGCACAGTGGGAAATTTGACACAGGTGAACACACTGAAAAATATCGGTGAAGTTACCCTAAGGTTGCCTATATAAGATATATATAAAATGTAAATGAATTTTATGTTTAAACTTGCACCTGTCCAATTTCTAGGATATCTCATTGTATATATACAAATATAAAAAAAATTCCAACTATTTCTTGTCCTAAGCATTTCAGATAAGGGGCACCCAGCCTATAATATGCACTACCCTGAGCGGTCATATGAATGGAGATCACAGATAGGTTTGACAAAGCACGATCAATTGATAAATAATGTAGAAATTTACAAGAAGACAAGAGTAATTTTCCTATTTTTATGAGAGACTTAATTTTCTCAGCATGACTACTAACAATGCTTTTACTAAATAGTTTTATCAGCAGCAGACTATCAAAATGAATGTTTTGAGCTTACTGTGTGTCAAATACTATTAAAAGACTTTACATATTTTATATTTGATTCTAACTACAAGAAAGTAAATACTGTTAATATCATCCCTATCTTATAAACAAAGAAACTGAGGGCTAGAGAGGTTAAATAAGATCTTAAAGGTTTGCGCATCCAGGAAATGATGAAGTAACAATTTGAGCATATGGTATTTTTAGTGCATGTATTAATTGATTTTCTGTCTCAGTTCTGCAGAAAATAAAAAATACTTTTTGTTCTGAGTTTTACTCAAGTAGCCTTTATTCAGTCAGTGTCAAACCACTTTGACCATGACCCAGAACAAGAAATGCATTTTGCATGGTAGCCCAGTGTGTACATAGGAATGTGTGTGTGTGTGTGTGTGTGTGTGTGTGTGTGTGTGTGTGTGTATGGGGATATGTGTGTATATTTCTTGAAACTATAGTTGGATTTCACTAATGGGTTGCAATCCATGTTGAAGAGCATCGCTATGTGTTAGGAGACTTATAGAGCATGAAGCAGGAGAAGGAATATGAGCTATTTTCATACCTATGATACTATGTCTGATAAAAAGTTGATTGTGAAATGTTGACTTTTTTAAAAAGCAGACCTGAGGAGTGATTTTTTGTTTTGTTTTAAAGCTCTCTGATCCTTCTGATTTACCAAGGAATGCCTTTAGAATTTTTACCATTCTTGTGGAATTTTTATGTATTGAGCATATTGATTATGCTTTGGAAACAGGACTTGCGGGTAAGTATATTTGTGTTAAATTTCCTGTTAAAGTCCTTTGATCCTGCTTCTTTAAATTATATGTACAGTGTTGTTTCATATATCATCATTTTTGTATCTTGAATTCAGTTCAGTGCAATGAGTTTTCAGCTTCTGTAATGCAAGGATTTGCCAAGTGCTGAAAACTATGTAGACAGGTTCTCTTAGACTATATCCAGTGAGGTAGAGTAATGAGCTACATATATCACTATAATGTATCACAGAATATATGACAATACTGTAAGGTATAAAATGTCAAGGAACAGAACTGAAGGTAAGAACCTCTTTGGTTGGGAATTAAGAAAGTAAGTTTTAGAAAGACGAACATTCCAATGTAAGTCTGAGAAGGAGTAGATATTTACTATATTAAAATTTTTCTTTTTGTCTTGATCTTTTGGACTTACTAGTTATATTAATAATATAATGATCTCTTCCCTGAGTTCCAGGCCTCATTGACCCAAGCTGCCCCATTGACCCCAACAGTTGTACAGTGAGCACCTCATCTTTAAAATACCCAAAGTGAAACTTTCTTTCCCTATACTCGTTCCTCTCCCATATCTTTAAAAGGCTTTGCCATTTACCTGTTGTTCCACCCCCAAATCCAGGAGTTGCCTTAATTCTTCTTTTTCCTCAGCCTGTATAGCCGATCCACTAACAAACCCTTCAGTGTAGTTCCACACTAACTAATATTTATTTATTTATTTTTAAAGACAAAAGAATGGAGACATATAAACCAGAATAACACAAAAACAATACAGGAAATACAAAATTATAGACAAGATAGCAGGGAATTAGCACTGGATGCTGTATTACATAATGTTATATTCACATTTGTTGCTTGGTTATACAGATGATGGTTCATTTGATTAATCATTTTTCTCCACCCTCATCTCCGTTGTTCTACCACCCACTCAGTCATATTCCCTCTGATAATAATTGTACTATTTACTCCCTTGGGTTCTCACTTTTGGAAGAGACATGACTGCTTCAGATTATGCTGTAACAAACATGGGTATACACAAATTGCTATAGCAGGCGGTGGAAAAGCACCATGCTCAAAGACAGTAGATAGGCATTCCTACCAATTTGTACTGCTACTACCATCTGCATATACCAGTTTTTCTGTAATTGTAATTCCTTGAAAGTTTTAATTTAGTTGTTAAAAACAGCAGCCACAGGTGGTGGCTTACATCTGTAATCCCAGCACTCAGGAGGCTGTATTGATTTTTTTTGCTTTTAAATTTATGTTAGACCCTTTAATTTTACCAGTTGATTTCATCTTTTGTGAAGATTAACACCTTTATTTTCCTTTTTTTTGTTTTGTTTTTTTTGAAACTAGGTCTTGCTGTGTAGCCCAGGCAGGCCTTGAACTCAATATGTAGTCCATGCAGACCTTGATCTTGCAGCAATCCTCCAGTGTCAGCTTTTCAGGTACTGAGATTACAGACATGTGCCACCACACTGGCCGATTTCCTTTTTTTTTGTCTTTTTGAGACAGGGTCTCATTATTGCAATTCAGGCTGGCTTTGAGTGTACTTTGTAGCCCAGGCTGGTCTTGAACTTGCCACAATCCTTCTGCCTCAGTTTCCTGAGTGCTAGGATTATAAGTATGTGCCACCATGCCTGGCTTGCTTTCCATTTTTTAAAACTGGAAAAATTATCCTATAAAAATATTTTTCTTAGTGTTCCCATCCCCCACCTTTTTGCTGGGTTTGAACCCAGAGCCTTATGCATGCTAGGTAAGTTCTCTGCTACCGAGCTACACCCCAATCCTTTTAGTCTCTTATTGTCTCTTAATTTTAGCCTAAATCTGTTAAACTAAAGGGACCTGAAAGTTCATCCATTATCCTTTACATAAAGGAAGAAACTGAAATCCAGAGAGGTCAGTAAACTTTTAGGTGTGAAAGTGTAGTGGCTTGATCACCATGTTAACACCAGAAATTCACTCTGAGATAGTGAGTACATTTTGAGTATATTTGAGGGAATTATGGAGTGAGAGAAATGTATACATGTAGGCACATTTCTTTATTACAGTAGTGTATAGGTTAGCATATAAAGACATTTGAATCAAGAAGACCAATAAGAAAATTATTTTAACTTATCAGAGATAAGGAGATCTGGTTATAAGAAAAATGGTGGAAATATATTTATGACATACGTGACTCACTGAGCACCAGTGAGTTGAGAAGGTGAAGCAGACAGAACACATGTGATTTGTTAATTAATTTTTTGGTTTATCTATGCAAATCATGAAATCGGTGAAAAATTTAGACATGAAAATAAGTTCGTGTGAATGTATTAAGCTAGTAAAAAACTTAGTTGTCCTGTCTACATAATTCATTCCTGGTTTATTGAAATAGAAAGTTACTTTTATTCATGTTAGGTATACAAAACCACATTTTTTTGGTACTGGGAATCGACCTGGCACTTGACAAGCAGGTGCTATCACCCTGGGCCCTAAAACCACATTCTTTTTCTGTTGCCCAAGATTAATTTCTCCAAGAGTGACTCTGATTTATCTGTGCCTTTCAATTTTAGGAATTCCTTCCTCAGATTCTAGGAATGCAAATCTCTATTTTTTGGATGTTGTGCAGCAGGCCAATACTATTTTTCATCTTTTTGACAAGCAGTTTAATGATCACCTCATGCCACTAATAAGGTTAGTTAAATTTCCATATTAGTATTTCATATTGGTATTATGTGAGTATATTTTTCTTAAATTGTAGGAATAATACACGTTTATGAAAACATCAAATAGCACAAAATTTGAAATTAAATTCTTTCTTCATCGTTGCATTCCTGTTTTCTTTTCCTACTGTGATATTCATTTTGATGTATTTGGAAAGACAGTCTGTCATCCTAACTTTAAATCTGATGTGAAAGAGGCATGAGATTAAAAAGACACATTTTGATGAGGCTAGTGGATTTGGTTTTACATCTTCATATCTATTTGTATTAGCTTTTAAAGCATATGAGCATTCAGGTGATGTATATGTGTTCAGCACAGTTTTTTCACCCCAAAAATACTCAAAGATGTAAAGCTTTGGACATTTTACTATGAACATTGGAATAAGAGTAGTCCAGAAACTATCTGTAAAGGTCATTCATGATTTCAGAATCACACTTCAAGATAAAATTTACTTTTCAAAAAGCTGTTGTGCCACATAGCAAAGTATTCATAGTTTATTTACACTTGCTTAGATGTTGGTATATATTTATAAATATATTTAATATAATATTGATATGAACAACTTTTAGAATTATGCTACTAATTGATTTTTTTTCCCCTTTCAATATAATAGCTCTTCTCCTAAGTTGTCTGAATGCCTTCAGAAGAAAAAAGAAATAATTGAACAAATGGAGATGAAATTGGATACTGGCATTGATAGGCAAGTTGCTGGGATTTTCCTCTTCCATTTTTTTAAACTGCAAAAATGCTATTGTAGAAGCCTGAAAGTAGTTTTTAGGAAAGTCTTAATTCCAACTTGTTATGTTTTATATATAGCAAAAATATACACTAGATGTTTTGCATTGTGTTTTTGCCCATATGAAAATGTTACTTTATTTTTTTTTTTATTTCTAAAAGGCACTGTGTTTAGATGTACTTTTTTGGGGGCTGGGGATATAGCTCAGTGGAATAAGCACCTGCCTAGCAGGCGCAGGGTCCTGAGTTCAATCCCCAGTACCGCCAAAAAAAAAAAAACAACAAAAAAAACCCAAAAGTGCTGGGGATATAGCTCAGTGGAATAAGCACCTGCCTAGCAAGTGCAGAGTCCTGAGTTCGATCCCCAGTACTGCCAAAAAATAAAATAAAATAAAATAGATGTACTTTTTTGTGTGTGCTGGACATTGAACTCAGGGCCTTGCAGTTATTAGGCATGTGCTGTGCCACTGAGCTACATCCCCAGATCTGGATATACTTTTAAACTTAGCCTTTTTTTGTAAGCTTCTTCCTATACCATATATACTCACAAACTACAGAGTACTTAAAAAACAGTGTAGAACATAAAGGATTATATTAAATTCAGAAATTTTAGTTTATTTAATTTATTTTTATTGGTGTACATTTGTAGTTCATGCAGTTTACAGTTCTCTTGTGGAGTGGTTACATGTACATAGCACAGCTTGTTCCTTTTTTTTTTAATTTAATTCCACTTCCCTTTCCTCTTCCCTCTCCCTCTCTCCTTCTCTGATTCCCCATTTTTTCATTCTTGCTGATACTATTTTAGCTCATGTTTGGGGCATGTAATGCTTACATTAATTGAGGTTATTAGGTTCCGTCTGTGACGTCTTTATTCTGCTTGTTTCCTCTTCCCCTCCTCCTCATGCTTTGTGCTTGACCAGTTCCCTATTGCAAGAGATTCATCTCCTTGTCCCCTTACATCTGTCCTTACTATTCTCTTTGTATTGTGCCTCACTCAAATGAGAGATACCATATGGTGTATAAGCTTGTGTGTTTGGTTTCTTTCACTCAACATTATATTTTCTAGGTGTATCCATTTTCCTACAAATCTGTCATCCTTCATAGCAGAGTAATATTCCACTCATTATATATATATATATATATATATATATATATATATATATATATACCATCTATTTTATCCAGTCATCTGCTGATGGGTATACAGGCTGTTTCCAGTATTTAGCTATTACAAGTTGTGCTGCTATAAACATTGGTGTGCCTGTATTGCTGTAGTAGTGTATCTTAAGCTCTTTGGGGAAGATATCTAGTGGGGGGATAGCTGGGTCATACAGAATTTCTAATTTCAGTTCTTTGAGAAATCTCTGTACTGGTTTCCATAATTTGTATATTAGTTTACATTCTCACCAACAATAAAGAAAGGTTCTTTTTCACCACAACCTGACCAGCATTTGTTATTGCTTGATTTCTTAATGATTGCCATTTTTTCTGGAGTGCAGTGGAATCTTAGTGTTGTTTTACTTTGTTTCTCTAATGGCCAGAGATGTTGAGCATTTTTTCATATATTTGTTGACTATTTGTTGCTTTCTCTATACAGTGTCTGTTCATTTCTCTTGCCCATTTCTTGATTGGATCTTTAATTTTAGGTGGTTTAATTTTTTTTGAATTCTTTTTATGTTGTAGATATTAGTCATCTGTCTGAGGAGTCGCTGGCAAAAAGTTTTTCCCATTTTGTAGATTGTTTCTCCATTCTCCTGATTCTTTTGCTGTATAGAAGCTGTCTAGTCTATTGTAATCCCATTTGTTGATTCTTGCTGTTATTTCTTAGGCAGTTGAGGTTCTGTTTAGCAAATCCTTTCCTACACCTGTTTCCAAGTGTTGTGCCTATTTTACATTCCAGTATGTTTATTGTTTCTGTTTTAACGTTTTAGATCTTTGATACATTTTGATTTTAGTTTAGTGTATGGTAAGAGATAGGGGCCCAGTTTTAATCTTCTGCACACAGATAACCAGTTTTCCCAGCACCACTTGTTGAATAGGCTGTTGTCATGGCTTGCACCTGGATTTCCCCCCAAAGCCTCCCACAGTCATAGGTGGGGCTTTTTGACATGGCTGGATCTGGGGTGTGTATTGCTAGCATCAAGGATGTTATTTCTCCATCTATTTTGAAGGATACCTTCCTGGGTAAGTTAATCTGGGTTGGAAGTTATTTGTTCTTAGGGCTGGAAATACTTCACTCTGAGCTTTTCTGGCCTTTAGGGTTTCAGTTGAGAAGTCTGCTGTGATTCTGATTGGTTTACCTCTATATGTAATTTTTTGTTTTTCTCTGGCTGCTTTTTAAGAAATCTGTTTTGTTTTTGTTTTTGTTTGCTATATACCCCTTGGTGAGCTGCTTTTTTCATATTGTTGGGTGTTTTATAAACTGTTATATTTGGGAAGTTTTCTTCTATGATTCCTATTAGCATGATAGTGAACTACTTGTGCCTAGTAAGTGTAGGATAGTCTTCTCTTGTTCTCTTATTTCTTTTCTGGCTTCTTTGAGCTCTTTATTGTACTTTGCTAATTTTGTCCTCAGTATGACACTGTGTCTTCATATTGGTCATTTCAATGTATGAATTCTAAAAGGTGAAAAAGTTATATAATCTGAAGAGAAAACAGAATAATGTATGAATTCTGTATGGTTTTTTTGTTTTAGGTATTTTTGTGTGAGATCTTTTTGAGGATATCCTTGTTGAACTTCTCTTTTCATTAGGTTGTCTAGTTTTTTTTTTTTTTTTTGCTTTTTACTTATTTTCCTGAAATTCACTATGAGAATATTGAAATTGCTATCAACTCTTGGTTCATTTCCTATTTGAACTCATCTGTTTTTTTAATCCATTCTATGGACTCTTCACAGATTTCTGCTACCTAGAATTTGTTTTCTTCTCCCTTGGGAGAGGTAGGAGTGGGGTGGGCTTGGAAATCATCTATTTCCTTGCTTCCCTATTGTGCTTATTTGCTTTTTAAAATTATATATGGTCCTCTCTTTTTCCCCTCCTTTTTTTGGGAGGGGGGGTTACTGCAGGATGGGGCCTAGAGAAATAAGGAGAGTTTGTGACTTATATGGTAATTTTTAGTAGGATGTTGCCTCCTATGAACAATTTCCAGTTTTGTATATGTAGTGCTAGTATTTACTCTGTTATTCACTTTGAGTGATTTCAATGGTCTGTATTTTTGCCAAAAGAATTCTGAGTATCACAGCATCCACGATTCAATCCTTCCACACTTCTAGATGATAGTCTTTGCACTCACACTTCCCCTTTGCTCTCTGTGCACATTATGAGTTTGTTATTTGTGGTTGCTTTGCAGTGAGGTAGGGGTGGGGAGAATGGAAGGTGGTTGGATGAGAGTGTTAAACACTAAGGAGATTTGAAGGGGGAGAAGATGAGAATAAAAGGGTAATGTGGGGTCTGGTTCTATTGGAGTACTTTGAATTGAGTTGAAATGTTTGTATTGAGTATTTTCAGAGGATATTTGTGGAGATATGGGAGAAAGGGGATTTACTTTGTGATTGAGGAAAGCTGTGTGGTTGTGAGAACTTGCTGACAGGGAAGACAGTACGCTAGGTAAGTATGGAAGAGCTGAATGGGAGGATCGAGGAATAATACTTGAGGAGATAGGAGGGACTACGAGGGAGCTAAATATGAGTAATTTAAAAACTTGAGGGAGTTTATGTGTGTGGAAAAAGAATAAGGAAATATGTTAATAATGTTGTCTCAGGGTTGGAGGTGAAGAAGCTGGATAGGGAGCTGAGATGAGAGAGAGAACCTAGAAACCTATTAAATCAGAACCCATGAAAGAACAAGTACACAAAAGTAAGAAACTAAGAAACACAAGAAACCATAAAGGATCATAATATAACCCCCCACTACTAAATAAATAGAAACACAAAAAATTAAAACTAGAAGATGTCCAATGGGAACATGATGAAATACTCCAGTGACATTGCATATGTAGTTCCCATAGCTTCTTGGCCAGAGTCTGAGTCCTTATACCCCAAGAACTCCTCTGATCCCTCTATCACAATAGTGAAGATAACTCAGATTCAGAACTTCTCTTTGCCAGGTTGCAAGAACTCCTGCAGAGTCTGATCCGGTCCAAGTTTTTAGGTTAGGAACTCTTACTATCCCTCTTCCTAAATGTGATAGTGGGTTCAGCAGACAGGTTCACTGGCACTAAATTGTCCTAAGTTGGGATTATTCCTAGGCAGTCAAATCATCTAATCCATTACATTAACAGGCTGATTCATTACAGTGGTATCTGTTGGACTGGTTGAGACATGAGACTATGTTTGGGGTCTCACTCTACTGTAGAGAAGAAACCCACGATTATAATGTAAGCATCATAACAAACCAAGTCTTGATCCATAGTTAAGGAACACTAAATGTGAAGACTGCGTCTTCTCTAAAGATGAAGAACAGCATTCAACAGGAATTCTATAGAATAAGTTATTTAAAGCACAGGGGTTGTGGTCTAGGTAATGCCAGAGGCAGGAAGAGAAAAGAAAACTGGAAAAAAAAAGTTTCCCCCCCTTCCTTTGCTTCCTTTCTTAAGTCCTCCACTCTGTGGTATGGAAGGAAGAAGTAGGAGGGGGCAAAGTATCCTAGTGACGGTTAGGGTATGTTGAATATTTAGGAGGGGATAGCGGAAAACTGAGTGCAAAATTGGTAGTGAGAAAAGGGATGGGAAAAGATTCTAGGACTGATACAAGTGTTAGAGAAAAGGTTAAAAGGGAGACAAATGAAAAGGGCAGAGGAAAGAAAAAAATTGAGAATTCATAAGATACAGGAGAAGTCATGCAAAGAGATATGAATAAAAGTAGGAGGGATATAAAGGAACAAGGGAGAATTCCCTTCCTTCTGTAAACTATATTAGGACAAAAAAGGCAAAAGGGAGGTAAGCACCCAGACACAGACACACTCAAAAGAAAAAAGGGCAAATAACGTATAAAAATGTGGAGGAAAATGTATAGAAAGAGGAAAACAATAAGAATTTTTAAAAAGTAAAAATGAATTTAAAAAATGAAAAAATAATACAATTAAAAAATGGTAAAAGTTTTCTATTATTTTAGATGTGTGCCTCTTTTTCTCAGCCTGAGGTTAAGGAGCAGAGCTCCAACCAGGTGTGTTTGTTTATGTAGAAAGTCGAAGGTGGTAGTCCACCCCCAGAACTGTGCTTGGTATAGAGATCTGCTTACAATGAGAACACAGTACCAGTGTGAACTTCCCAGCCTGTATACCTCAGGCTGCACCTGGTCTCTGACTGCAGGAGCCTGGTCTCTGTTCACCAGCCCCTGCCTCTCTGTGAGACATCCCCAGTCTGCTCTCCAACTGCCAGCAGGCTCCCGTGACTTCCCCTCATCTACTCTGAGAACTTGGCAGTGTGAAGCAGCCAAGGGATTGCTCTGGGGGCCAGGTTCAAACAGCCCTTCCCTGTAGTGGTGTCCCCACCAGCTCCTTTCCTGGGACTGTAGCTGTAAGCACTTGTGTGGAGGTCACTCACCAACCCCTGACTGTGGAAGCCCATTCTAACCAGTGTTCTGCACTCTCCCTGCCGATTGCAACTGCAGTTAATTCTCTTGGTCTTGACATTGTCTTCTGGTTCTTCTTGAGCAAAAACGTGACTTGTTAGTTTCACTTTGCCTTTGGGCTGGTAAGCAGCCGCTGTTGGTGGTGCTGCATGGTCTCCTCCACAATGTGATCCATGCTTTCTGTATCACTCAGTCCTGTTTTCTCCTCCTCTGTCAGTTCCCTTGTGGTTCCTGGTTAACCTGCACTCACTTCAATTCCTCTCCCAACTGTCGTGTTCCAGACTCTAGATAAATTGTCCTGGAGAAGCTGAGTTGCTGTACTCACTGCCCTGCCATTTTTGGGAAAACTATCAAATATTTAAAATAAATGTATTCACTAAAAGTAACTTGAGTGCAAAAACTCAAAATGTTATTGAGGAAAGTTATTCATTCATATTTAGAACAGTGGATCTCGATGGTCTGTATATTTATGTATATTACCAACCAGTTACCAAGCATTTGCTATATCTAGCACAATGCAAGGACCTTTACCAGTATTACTTCATGCATTAGATCAGAATGACTATTTCCATTTTACAGACTAGGAAACAGTTCTAAATTAAAATAATTTGCTCAAGATCAGAGTTAATGATAGAGCTGGAACTCAAACTCCAAAGCCTATGCTACTAAAGTTTGGGTGTATCTTTTTCTTAATGTAATTCTTAATCTTCTATTTAGCAGAGCATGTTTGAATACAAGTGTTTGACAGAGCTGTTTACAAAGATAACCTGGAATCTAATTTGTGAAACTGTAAATCATCTTACTTTAATAGTAGTTAGAAATGACTTGTAACCTACCTCCCAGTTGATCTTCACACTAAGATTGAGAACTGTCATACAGTGTGTGATAACAAAAGAGGAAAGGTCAATTTCTTTGGTTGACCCCAGGTCAGGTTTAGCCTCATCCTTGTCTGTCAGCTGTAGAGCAGTCCTTGAGGCATTACTCTCACAGGACTGCACATCAGCTCCCCAAAAGGTAGGATCAGCTTCTCCAGGTGTGAGTTTATGATACAGCCTGACAGCATACTCTTGTACCCAAAGAGGTTGCCCAGAACAGCTTGGGGTAATTGCCACATCAGTCCAAAAACATCTACAAGTTCTATGTTGGTAATTTTTTCAGAATCTTTAAACTGCAAGAAACCATTTCTACCATATCCTGTCATATAAATAACAATATTGCTTCTATCATCAGAAGAAAGATGTTTTGACCTAGGAGTACTAGGTCGGATTCTCCCAGTTAATACCTGTAAAAATTTTTTCTGGTCACCTCATGGCTTATAATCCACTTTTACGTCATCTCTATATATGTTCCATATTCTTATGACTAAGGACAGTAGCTGGTTTGTGATTCCTAGGATTTCAGGTCATATTGTCAGCAAGCATCAGGACCATGTGGCTGCTTTCCATGATTTCTGAATACTGCTGCAAACCAATAATCTCTGTCATAATTGTTATTTTCCATACACATCCAAAGAAATCAATTATCAGGACATCTTTAGGATCCCTCTTAAAAAGATCAGTGCAATGTCTAGGAGGAGACACAAAAACTCTTGGGATAAACTTGGAAAAGGTCATTCATATCAGTTTGGCTAGCTGGATTAATTACCTCTAAAACTCCAAGACCTACAATGTGTATCTATCCATAAGATGGACTTTAATTGCAGGATCAGGTTGATGCGAGAGGAAATCTTTTCCCACTTAGCTCCTGGCTAGGGTCATTATGTTAGGTGAATAAAACCACTCAAACATGGACACTCTTTGGCAAGTGTCATAGCTCACTGTAGCGTCTTCTATCTATGTTGGATGAGGTGCCTTGCATCTTTCCAGGGTAGCTGCTTGATACTTGCTAGGGTGAGAAACATTGCCCTTTCCCTGTGGGTCTGTAATGGCTACATCCAGAGGCTATGCTTTAAGCCAACAGTGTTGGGCAATAACTGAAACATCCACACCTGTGTCCAAAAGCCCTTTAAATATTTTTTCTATAATAGGTAATTCCATGTCAGGGTGATTTTGTTTGATCTATTGAAACCAATAGGTATCAGAAAACCCAGAATCCTTGGATCCTTTTTCTTATTTATAATGTTTTTAATTTTTGCCAAAGGAAGTGACTAATTTAGCGATATGAGAGTCGGGTGATTAAAAAAGGTTTTGAGTAATTGATTATCTTATACAGCCAAAATCAGTGACAACTGGCAAAAACCTGGTTTCTGTGTAGCCTCTGGCTGCAGCTTTCATTTTATTGCCTCGGGGCTGGGGCAGCTGCTGGCAGGGCCTCAGCTATCCTGCTTTTCTCTAAAGAATGGGCTTCACGGCCTGTGCCCACGCACTCTCCAAGCAGCGTGGCGATTACATCTCTGTAGCCATGGCCACCTACCAGTCAGGCAAGTGGCAGGGTGGAGGTGTCCTAAACGCTTTTCTGGGATCCAGTTTGCTGGGTAGAAGCAAATGAGAATATGCAGCTCTTGTCTCGGCTGTTTGACTGTAGGTGCCGGTTGAGCTCGCTGTAGCTCCTGCTCTGGCCACTAGGTATTTTGTTTTTGCCTGGATTTTGAGTGCAAACAATGTTTGCGCTGAACAAATTTCTGGTGCCAGAAGCGCACATGACATAAGTTGGTGTGCTACAGTCAGGAGCCTCCTGTTTAGCTCCAGGCACATAGGACTGTCGTTGGTGGTGCATGTGGACAGCTGCAGCTGGTCTGGGCCTGTGGACATGCTGGTGGCTGGTGGCTGCAAAATCCCAGCCGAGCCCAGTTAGGGCCACAGTGCAGGGTCTTTCTGACACCCAATCTGTGCCCCTATTGTTTGCTGGGGCCAAGGCAGGCCTCTTTGGGAGTTTCTCAGGAAGGGCCAGCATTTCACATCAGTTTTAGATCTACACTCATTTCCCCAGCGGTACCATCGCTGACATTTTGCACAAGGACTGGAAAGCTTTGTCGAAGAGACAGATGATAACTGTACTTCGCCTACAGGTTAAACAGAGCAGCGTCAAGCAAAATGCCCCTCGTCCCCACAACAGAAACAAACAGCGCCATTTTTTCCCTTTCCTCCAAACTGTGGACGAACAGCCCAAGTGATGGCTGCTGCGAAGGCAATCCCTTGCACGTATGAGGAGCTAATGTCTGCACAAATCTGAAGACGTATTATTTGTCTTGGATCACGGAGCGTTTGAACTTTAGTGACGGTAGATAGGTCAAAAGATGGAATTGGTGAGGAAACACCTCTGGGGGGGAAGGGCACTTTGGTCCCCTCCCACTCCTTTCCTATTAAATTGAGTGAGGCTGGAGGGCTCAGGCTCTGTTGGCAGTGCGGTCGCTCTGCCCTCCTTGACCTGCTCAAGCTCGGGACGTGATGTTAGCACAGTGTTCCAAATCACACCCTTTGCGGTTGTAAAAGCCCTTCTAATGAGCGTCCAAGAAAGAAAAATATCTACAGGAGCCAATGCTGAAAACACTGGTGCACACATATACTCCTCTAATTCTTGAGGCTGTACCTGCCCCATTTTTAACTGCCAGTAACTCGGTAAGCCTTTCTCTCTTGCGCTTCTTTGAAGCCTGCATATCTTCTGGCCCTAGACAACCCATGTCCCCACGCTTTATACCTGACATGCCAGTACCATGCACTGCAGTGCTGAAGGCTAGCTCACCAGTTCGCTTAAACGCCCTCCGCCCGTAGTGCGATTCTCTTTTGGGGAGGGGAGCGTTCTCATCTCCCACTTATTCCTACCAGGTGTCCTGCCATGGTCGCCAACTGTATGGATCCGTTGGGTTCTTGCTGTACCCCAGGAAGGAACGGCTGCAAGAATGAAGAAAATGTAGACAAGAGACAAAAAGCTGGGGTCAGGTGGAGGAGCTCTTTCTCCTGAGAAGAGAAGGGGACCTGCCCAAGAACAGTACAGCATTTATTTTATACCCTCGAGAGGCTGATTAATTTTAGCCTCTGCCCAACAATCAGTGAACAAGTTGCAGCGGCTTGTTTATGTGCTTCGAGGAGCTCCTGTGTTCTTGGGCTGGGTTCGTCCTGCATGTGTAATTACTTTCCAGCTTCAGCCACTCCCAATGTAGTTTAACTATCATATATCTATCTGTGTGTGTGTGTGTGTGTGTGTGTGTGTGTGTGTGTGTATGTATATATGTATACACACACTTTGTTTTTGGTTTTCTCTTTTCCCCTTTCCTCCATCCCAATTTCTCTTTCCTTTTGAAGTTTCCTCCCATTTTACAATATCTATTATACAGTCTGGATCTTATTTACTCTTTCAGCTTCTAACACTAGGGAGATAATATGATGTTTACACATGAGTCTAGTTCACTTATGAGTATGGTGTCGAGTTATATCCATTTACCTATAAAAGTCTCCAATTTATCCTTCTTTATGGCTGAGTAGTACTCCATTATGTAAAAACATCTTTTTTAAAAATTTTATTTTTATGTTTTTATTATTTTAAAAGTAAAAGAGTGAAGACATATTAACAAACAGACACAAAGTAGCATAAGAATAATACAATCAAAAGTGATCTACAGACAAGGTGACAGGGAATCAACAATGGTTGTTCCTTTACAAATTGATAACCTCGAAGTGTATATTCAGGAACAAAGATACAGACAAAGAACTACAACAACAACAGAAAAAAAAAAAACCAAAAAGCATTAACAAAGAGACACAAAGTAGTACAATAACAGTATGATCAGAATTGAATTATAGACAAAGCCACAGAAAACCAACAATAGTTGCTGCATTGCATATTGATATCTTCAGAGTGTGTGTTCAGGATAACACATACAGACATACAAGATTGATAGAATAACCCGTCATCAATTATTCCTTAGCATTAAGTGATATAATACAATAGTAGAACCATGTTAGCTCTCCTGCACATACGTATATACATATATACATACATACATTTTTGCCTCTTTTCTCCTTTCCCTCGTCCCATCTGTTCTTTGCTTTTGAACAGATTTCCTTCATGTCTCTTAGTTTATATTCCCACCTTCAGGTTCTTACACCAGTGACACAATACGTTGCCTGTTCATGTACCGCTGATTTATTTCACTTACGAGTTTGGTTTCCAATTTGGACCGTTTGCCTACAAAGTCCCCAAAACTGTCTTTTTTTATAGCTGAATAATATTCTATTATATAAAAATGCCACAGTTTTTTAATCCAGTCTTCTGTGGATGGACACTTGGGTTGCTTCCACAATTTAGCTATTACAAATTGTGCTGCTATAAACATGGGTGCACATATATCAGAGTGATATGATGTTTTCAGATCTTCTGGGAATATACCCAGAAGGGGAATAGCTGGTTTGAATGGAACCTCGAGACCTAATTTGCTGAGAAATCTCCAAACTGTTCTCCACGGTGGTTGTACCAGTCTGCATTCCCACCAGCAGTGTAATAGAGTCCCTATTTCTCCACAGCCTCTCCATCATTTGTTATTGGATGATTTTTTAATACTGGCCAGTCTTGCTGGGGTGAGATGAAATCTCAGTGTTGTTTTTATTTGCATTTCTCGATGACTAAGGATGTGGAGCATTTTCTCATGTATTTATTTGCCATTTGTATTTCTTTATCTGAAAAGTGTGTATTCATCTCAGATGCCCATTTCTGGATTGGGTCTTTGAATTTGGACAGGTACATGTTTTTTAATTCTTCGTATGTTCTAGATAGAAGACCTTTGTCTGAAGGACAGCCAGCTAGGATTTTTTCCCAATTTGTGGGTTTTCTTTTTACTTTGCTGGTGATTTCTTTAGATGTACAAAAACTTTTCAGTCGGATGAGGTCCCAATTATTGATTCTTTGAAGTGTTTCCCTTGTTGTTTCATTTTTGTTCATGAACTCTCTGCCTACTCCTATGTCTTCAAGATTTTTACCTACTTTCTCTTCCAATAGATTTAGAGTTTCTGTTTTAATATCGAGGTCTGTGACCCATTTTGACCTGAGTTTGGTGCATGGTGATAGACTGGGGTCTATGTTCAGTTTTCGGCAAGAGGCAAGCCAGTTTTTCCAGCACCATTTATTAAACAGGCCTTCTTTTTTCCAGTGGGTTTGGTTGACCCCTTTGTCAAATATTAGGTAGCTGAGTGGGTTTTTCATTATGGTTGCATCTTCCAGTCTGTTCCATTGATCCTCAGGTCTGTTTTTTAGCCAGTACCAGGTTGATTTTATTACAG